>JAAEAF010006312.1:0-64485 GCA_011037195.1 Triatoma infestans | reverse complement strand
TTTTGTTTATATGTATTTCTCTAGAGATCAAAAGTACGTAATAATTTTATTCACTGGTTTCACGGAATAATATTCATATTACATAATGTTGAAAATGTTTTCATTCAAATAGAAGTATTTCTGTCTGTATGTGTGTATGTGCGTGTGCTGCGTGTATATGTTCGTTTGTTTTGTGTACATGTGTACGAGTATCATTAATTATAGAACCCTGGGAATGTACACTGCCGATTTTCCCAGAATCAATTTTGAATGGTTGTTTCAAATAAAAAGAAGCGACCCACTTTATATTTATCCCCAGTTTAAAGAAAATCCATCCTGTCGGCCATATTGGAACCCCTACCACCACCAAATCTGAGATGGAAACATATGTAATTAACTCTTACAGTAATTGTTACAATTGTTATTAAGCACTTTTCTTCTAACTTGGAATTTATGCTAAACGTTTCAGTACTTCCGATACATAACATATAGTTTTATCTGAATATGAAACATTACATTGTAGCGCACTCTATCTGCCGCTCTCTACAGTTGTGAAGTTAAGTCTCAGTAGCTTACATATTTCTCAGATACTTCTAAAATAAATTTTTCTGAAAAAAACCTGTTACAAAAAAAAGTGACAGATTTATACATTTTTGTATACCGTAGTTAAAATGTGGGTGAAAAAAGCCGCCGTACATTGTAAACATGCTGACGTGGCACTTTTGTTGAAGGAAGGAAGCTTCTAATACTCTGCAAACTCTATCCAATGCCACCAGAAATCATTTTTTTTCACCGCAAAAAATGTTTTAAATAATAATGATTGGTCTTTATTTCTAATGATTATATATGAAGTTTAAAAATAACGTTTGAATCATTTTTGGAAAAAATTTCGACAAAAAAATGAAAATTAAAAAACCTTAAGTCTTAGTAAAGTCTTCAATTCCGGTTGACTGATTTTTGACTTGGAAACTTTCAAATCGAATGCAATGGTGGAACTGTAAAGGATATAAAGTTTGAGCGTACTGCCATTTTTCTGAGATATTTCTCAAACACACATTCCAGTCGCTAAAAACCTGTTGTTTTACTTTCTCAAACTGCTGTTACAGGATGTATTGTAATAGTGTCAAATTTTCGATATCGAGTTTTCACCGGAACTATCCGTTTTGAGGTCCCCTGAGTCCAACAAAGTAGTTTTTAGATAATGGTCTGTGTGTGATGTGAACTACATAGCTCAAGAATGAAAAATGCAGAAAGTTCAAGATCGACATTCCTTGTATGTGTCACCATGGGATCCGACAGGAAGTTTTATCCATTAAAATACTTCAACCGGAAGCACCACTTTACTGAATGGATATTTCAGTTTCTTTTCGATTTTCTCAAAAACGGCTCCAAAGATTTTCTTGAAACTGGATGCATTAACTGCACATACAAAGAGCTGCAACTTTTATTTTAAACATTTCACTGAGAAAATTCATTTAAGGGTACTTTAGGGGACAGTTGGGGTTATTTTCCTCTAAAGTGATACTTAATTTTATTATACAATTCTGTCATCTAAATAATGTTAATTAGAATTGTGATGGATGCCAGAAATATAAAAATATATTTAATTTTAAATAATGAAAATTATGAAAAAATGTGACATTTGCTTGCAAAAGGACTATTTAGGTAGAAGACCACCATTGTCTTTTAGAGTTCATGAACCTTGTTAGAATTGTCTACCCCTTCTTCTCACAGGGGAAGATTTGAACGAACAATTAGAAGACATTCCTTCAAGACAGTCTGAAACAGACACCGAAGCAGAACACTTCAGAATCAGTGCCAGATATAAGTTAAAAATAAGAGTTTATTCCATCTAATTCAGTAAATTAATAAGCTATTGCTGTGTTAGTTGAATAGCATTAAATATCTTTAAAGAATATATTTAATTTAATCTACCAGTGTTTTCTTAATTATTCTTATTACTTCTCTCTCTTAAAACTTACAAACACAAGCCCTTTACAAAACCGCTCACGCCACAAGCTACCACTACACTACAACAACAGCACACCAATCACATTTCATTGGTGCCAGCTGTTTGGGATATTTTCAACCAGAATCCACAAATCAACAATTATGTACAATTTTCAATTTACTAATTAAACAAATTATCCATCAGATAATTTTATTACTTTTTTTAATTATTTTCTCAGCGGAAATATCTTAGATATTTCCCATAATTGAATTTTCAATTGAATATCATTTTAAAAATTTTGTATTTGTACCACTGTACCCCAATTCCTTGTGAATTTTGAATTTATGAGTATTCTTAATAGATCGCAAATTGTAAAGATATTACGCAATAATAATCTTTCTGTTGGCGGTAATTTAATCCAATTACGCAGACGCCTTGAAAAATATATCTTTCCCAAGGTAGTAATTCTCTTGTTTCAAAAATGTATAAGATAAATGGACAAGATATGGGCATCGACGCTGCTGTAGAATATTTACTTGCTCAGCAGCAATTAGCCAATCCTCCTGCCACCCCAGCAATCAACCTGCTAGCCCCTTAAGAAATTTACAATTAATCAATAGTTTACCCACCTTCGATGGCGAAAATTCAGCCAGTGTGTCCGATTTCCTAAAGCAAATTAGCCATTGCGCTAGCCTTTCTGGCTGGGACGACGCTGCAAAATTAGAAATACTAGCACTTAGGCTCTCAGGTTCTGCAAAAATATTTTATGATCGCAGAAAGCCGAATTACAACGCCAGGGTACAATTATAACGTATCCTCTAATCTCAGAACGTCTTCTAACTAGATTTAGAAAAGACAAAACCCCTCTAGTCCTCTTACAACAGATGACTAATATTCAGTCTCTACCCACAGAGTATCCTGAAACCTTCGCGGATAGAATTAGACATATCCAGTCCGCCATTAGTTTGAAAGCTCAGGCTAACCCAATCGAGGCCTTACAAACTATTTTAGACAAACTGGCCACTGATGCGTTCCTGAAGTCACTTCCTCAACCGCTTCGTAATGAGGTACGAACAAAGCTACCTCAAAAATTAGACGAAGCACTTTCTTATGCTAATGACCTAAAAGAAGTACAGGCTTCGGAAACAAACCCTACAGTTTTCGCAGTCACCTCGAAAATTTCTAATCCTTGCACATCCCCAGCTCCATGTCGTTTCTGCGGACAAATGCATTTCCACACAGAATGCCCGCATCGAAATAAAAGTCAGAAACCAACATTAAAACCAACTACCACTCGTAGAGTTTTTAATATATTAAGAATAGGGCCTGCCGCCACTGTTACGGTCCACATTTGGACGTGGACTACACAGATAAAATTCGACCAAAACCCCGCACTAACTTTGGCAAAATGCCTAACAATTTTAATATTCCTAAAAATTTTAATCACCGAGTATATAATAATAATAAATATTATACTAATAATAATAACGCTCGAGTTAATTCAAATAATCCACGATTTAACTCTTATCCAGGTAGATCCCAATATAATCAGAATGACAATAAATATAACAAAACTAGTAATAACCTTCAAAGTAGGCCTACTTGCCAATTTTGTTCAAAATTTGGGCATACGGCTCGTAATTGTTTCCATATATAGCCCAAAACGAGTTAGCCCTCAGTCGCTTTCTCGAAAACCTGATATAATGACCATGGCTATCATACCTGCTTCCATCAGCACTGACTAACCAGGTAATACCTAATTATGGCATCACGTCCCTTCATTTGCATGCGGGCAATGTCAAAAATTCCAAATTTTCTGGCGAATCCATATTTCGCAATTAAAAGGCAATTTCCAATTAATACTTGTAGAAACATTCTTAGAGGACAATCATTAATTGCGCACACCTGCCTAATAAATTCAACATTCAATTTTCAAATAGCACTCAAACGCACCAAATTAATAATAATCGCTAAGTTCACTAAAAACTCTGCAACTAGCCACAAAATTTCAGTGCCACCTGCGCACACATAATACAAGAATATATTGAATCTCTTGAAATTATTCTCAATCTATCACACTTCTTAACTCTACATACTGCACCACATGTAAATGTTACATGTAAGAATTTTGTTAGTCTTAAGAACAAAAATGTGTAAAATGATTTGATATATTTAATTTAGTTGTTGCAATTATGGACATATTATTTTTGTTTCAGCACTGACAACTCTCGTATCACCAGTTATAAATTTATTCAACCATTTGATATTTGTAATTATTGCATTGTATATTTCAATATTTTTAAATAATAATTTACAATTTATTTTATTTTGCAGAAACCAAGATGACTACGTAAACTTGTTTGATATTTCTGATATATAATGTAATGTTTAATACTGATCTATTTAATTAACACATTTTTTCTGTTCCAGCAACGACGATTTCAATCCAGAAATTAAGAATTTTTCAAATATTTGACATTGATTTATTATAAATTTTTGATCATGGTATACTTTTAATTAATAATTTATATTTTTTTTGCAGATTTAATGGTGTAAAGCATTATGCCTTTATTTGTTGAAATTATAGCGTACATATCCATCATATTTTTATATTAGCTTTAAGAATTTAAATTTATGTAACCACTTTTTGCAGATCCAAACATCTTCATCATCTACACCATTGCATATGCATGCGTATGAATATAATTGCATGAAGATTGCATGTTAGTTATATATGCATATTAGTTGTAAGAAATTAAAATTATCAATCATGTATTTATGTATAATTTAAAATTCTGTTTAATATCATTTATGGATCATTTTCAGATACGCAAGATTCTACCAAAGGAAAAGATCTTCATCTTCTCATACCCTTTGCGATCGTATATCCTTGCGCATCCAAACAAATTTTTTTTTTTTTTTTTAATATTATTGTGTACTTAAGTGTTAAAATATTTTTGAATTACTTGTTTTTTTTTTTCTCGTTCATATAGAGTCAATCAAGAATTCAAGAAGGTACATGCATCCCTACAGCACCATCACTCAGAAGCCTACATTGATCGCCTTGTCTACCCTTGCCAGTTACATCTTCATCAGCAACACTATCACTCGCCAAGCAGCATTCGCCTATCAGCCTACCACGCTCACCCACTCAAGCAGCATTCGCTCGAGAAGAAGACGTTCCATCACCAGAGCAATGCTCAATTACAACGTTCGCTCGAAAAGAAGACGTTCCATCACCAGGGCAACGCTCAATTACTCCCGCAGCGTTGCTTCAGAACAAGATAACTGTAGTCTACTACACACGACTACCTTGCAGAGGTTACACACACGCCTCTCGCCATACCAGAGGATAACCTTCAAGCCTCTACAACTCTAGATTTCCTCCCAAATTTTTCGTGCCGAAACATTTCTCTAGGAGGAGGGATAATGTGATGGATGCCAGAAATATAAAAATATATTTAATTTGAAATAATCAAAATTATGAAAAAATGTGGCATGCGCTTGCAAAAGGACTATTCAGGTAGAATACCACCATTGTCTTTTAGTGTTCATGAACCTTTAGCATTGTCTACCCCTTCTTCTCACAGGGGAAGATTTGAACGAACAGTTAGAGGACATTCCTTCAAGACAGTCTGAAACAGACACCGAAGCAGAACACTTCAGGAATCAGTGCCAGATATAAGTTAAAACATAAGAGTTTATTCCCACTAATTTCAGTAAATTAATAAGTATATTGCTGTGTTATTGAATAGCATTTAAATATCTTTAAAGAATATATTTAATTTAATCTACCAGTGTTTTCTTAATTATTCTTATTACTTCTCTCTCTTAAAACTTACAAACACAAGCCCTTTACAAAAGCGCTCACGCACAAGCTACCACTACACTACAACAACAGCACACCAATTACATTTCAGAATTAAGTATGTTGTCCGGAAATTCATACTGTCTGAATAGTTATTTCAGTTTAAAACGATTTTACAGACGGTTTCATTAAATTATTTTACAGTAACTATTTATAAAAAAAAATGGAAGACAAGCAAACTTTAGTCAAAATTATCAATTTCAAGAAACTTTGTCAACTACAGAATAAATTTAAACTGCAGTAAGAGAAAGTCGTGTGAGTGTTTCACACCTGATTGTTTGTTTCAGAGGAACTCTCTCTCTCTCTCTCTATATATATATATATATATATAAAAAGAAAAGAAATTATTACCAATTTTTGGAGGCGGCTCAACGTCCACCCACCAAATAAAGTGGTCATGGACGGAAGCGGAAGTACCTACGTTACTTTAACAGTTTTTAAACAAATATAAAATTTGCAGTTATACTCGGAACTCGAACTGGGGATCTCCCAATTACAAGTCCATGCTCATAACCACTACACCAATACAATTCCAAAATTTTGATGCAATCGCAATACTTTCTCTTACAGTAATAAGAGAAACTAAAAAGATTTAAAAAAATATATCTCCCCTATTTGCCAAATAAATTATTACTGATTAATATCATTGCATTCTTTAAAGACATTATTTAGGCAAAATTGCGTGCATGCTCCGTTAACTTCAATGTTATTATTTATAATCAATATACTTTCATTTTATCCTGAACTTTTACGTTTAGGATTTTTTTTAAATATACAAATATAATTTCTAATAAATAAATAAATTATATATTTATTATTTGCAACAATTTATTGAAAAAATATCGGGAATAAAATATTCACACGACCTTCTCTTACAAATCCACTTTATGGATACACTGGAATACAAACTATATTTACTTTCTATGGATATCGCGTAAAAACGAGGTATGGAGTGATTGGACGAAGAGTGATGATGATGTTGACTGGTGATATACATATGTATAATGGTAGCGATAGCTGGTTGGATTACACCCGCGGTCTGAATTCTTATTCTAGAACCGGATTGCTATTTTCCTGTGGAAGGATGGGATAACTAATAATATATGGGTACCCAGAGGGGCTTTGAGAGTGTAGAGCTTATTCACCCTCCCTTTATTGTATAGTAATAATAGAGTTCTTTCCGTAAAGTTACTATGTTCTATGTACTATGTAATCTAAAGTTCTATGTTAGATTTCAAATGCTGTTAGAGATGAACTGTTGAAAGCTGCAATACAAAATGTAATGACATTCAAATACTTGCTACCTGTTGACAACTA
Organism: Triatoma infestans; assembly: GCA_011037195.1. Classification (NCBI taxonomy): domain Eukaryota; kingdom Metazoa; phylum Arthropoda; class Insecta; order Hemiptera; family Reduviidae; genus Triatoma; species Triatoma infestans. Next base: position 57,370 of record JAAEAF010006312.1, on the reverse strand, counting down.
ACATATACCCCCCACCCCCACCTTTCTCAGTCCGTAATATTGATGGAAAATCTTCCAAATTTGAAGAAAATTTGCCAATCATATTGACTGCAATTAACCTACTGAACGCACCAATAAAAAAACAGAAAGCCGGTCGTTTTCCTGCCAAATTTTTTATTTTATTTATATACAAAAGAACAATAACAAATTTTGTAAAAAGTAAAAAAAATACAACTCTCAAAAATGCCTCTGTTCTAATCTCGGTTATAATTTTTTTTTTTTTTGTCACTGAAGCATGAGATGTTACAAAGAGGACCGGGATAACATAAACGGTAATAATTATAACATAAAATTGTTATATAAATAATATAAAGGTAATTATAGTTGAATGAATAGGCAATTGCGAAATAAAAGAGCTGACATTCATCGGTGATGGATGACGTGACAACGGTGATGCGTTAATGCATACTGACGTCCACTGAAATAACAACAAACATGATGCAACTTGTATTAACTTGTTTATACGGGTCGAAGGCAACTTTTAGCGGCTGAAATGAAATAGGTGTAAAACTGTCTAGCAGATATATTCAGTTATGTTCGCATACGTGTAACTAAAGTTCAAGCTTGCACTTCCGCTGGGTACGCAGAAAAAAAATTCAGTTGACCGGAAGTGCGTTTTTACTGAACATAATTTTTCAGTTTTCTGCGATTTTTTTAAAAACAGCTCCAACGATTTTCTTTAACTTACTATATCAACTACAAACAAATAGGTAGAGCTTTAACTTTTATTTGAAACATTTCTCCGGATAAATTCATTTAAGGTGGTTTTAGGGTAAGACCTGAGTTATGTTTTCCTTTCGAAAGCTATTTTAATTTATTACACAATTCTATCATCTAAATAATATTACATAGAATTAAATATGAAGTCAACTGTCCGAGTTTGTAGAAAATCGGTTTACCGAAAATGCGTTTTTACTTAAGTTTTTAGTTGGGAAAGGAGAGTGTATGGTTTTTCTCATAAAAGTCATTTTATTAAGTTTAGATTCTCCAATTGTAATTAAATTTAAGATAAACAAATATTTAGTAATAATTACAATTGTCACCTTAAATCTGTGTAAACTGTAGTAAGAACAAGTCGTGTGAGTGTGTCACATTAGATTTTTTCAAGTTCCCTACAAATTTCATGATTCCTAAGTTTACAATAAATTATTAAGTTTCATAATACCTATAGACTTAATAAAACGGTTAATAATGATAATAGTAAATTCTGTTATCTATTGTAATGAATTGTGCCCACAGTTTCACCTCAGCATAATATTTAAGATAAATTAGTGAAGTTTCCTGTATTATTTGCAGGTTGTGTGTTGAAGGAAGGAAGTAAAACTAGAGAGAGTGAGAACTGCCCACCAGAAAAGGTTTACCTGGCACACACGGTATACCTGCCCAATGAAGCAGTAAAACTTCCACCACTCATAACTCATACCACCTTTCTGTTTGCTTGTTTCATGTCGATACCCTTTGAAAAGAGCGCCGATGGGGGAAAAAAAATTGAAAAAAATATCTTCTACCTCTCTTTAGTTAAATACAGTTCTATAACAACATTTTACTAACTTTGACAATATTTTCATTTCCAGGATGATAATGTGATCGTGTCAAATTTGAGAAGTTGAGTTTACACCGGAAATTACATGTTTTCAAGTCCCGTGCGTCCGGAAAAACAAAGGTTTTTAGGGAATAGTTCGTATGAATCTCAAAAAGGAAAAATCACAGATAACTCAAACATGTGCTGCCACCGTATTTGGGCAAAATCCAAAAAAAAAGAAAAAAGTATTCATCTTGAGTGAATACTTGAAGTGCAACTTGAGTGAATATTTTTTTTTTTTATTTAAATTATTTTAATTCGAAAATTTGATTCAATCGGAATGAGTGAAAGTAAATCTGCATTATTTGATTTACTTTCAGTGTTCATGTAGCAGATGGTGCTGTTGTCTCCAGTTTTTTCCCTAGAATCTCATGAATGCACAAAAACAAGTTTCCCAGAGGTAATAGTAATATTGTTTTCTCATTTTAAATAGAAAAAAATAAATAAATAAAACCACAAGTAAACAAACCTCTAAAAATCGTACTAAACAAAGTTACCAACTTTATTACCAACAATCCTTTAGATCTTAAGTTTATTTCCCTTTATAATGTTGTTTACTTTTATTTAAAATTAAAGTTTATGAATTTATTATTTGTTTGAATCGGAGGAACGCTTCATTGTATAGTAATTGAGGAACTTAAACATTATCGTAGATCAAATTACAACTATCTGGTAATTTATTGGATAACGTCCATCTTTCGGTCCATGAACCACTTTAATTATTTAATAAAAATTTTATATAATTTTACTTTCTGTTACTCCTAGTAAGAGGAAGTATTGTAATCGTGTCAAATTTTCTATACCAAGTTTTCACCGGAAATACACGTTTTGTGGTCCCCTGACTGTGTGTGTGACGATTTTCTTTAAACATTATATATATGTTATTTCAGTTTATTATATTATTCTATCATTTATATAATATTAATTACAAATAAATATGATGCCAAAAATTTCCTAATATGAAGAATATCGGTTCACCGGAAGTGCAATTTTATTGCCCAAAGTTATCGATCACTTTTGTTTGGAATAGTCCCCCCCCCCTAAAAAAAAATATTTTAGAGAGTTTCTGTGAGGACCGGAAAGTTATGTTCTCTCTTAAAAATTTAAAAACTACTGAACATTTAGTAAAAAAAAGTATAACTCTGCCAAATTCTAAATACATCGAAACACGTATTACGCAAATTAGACACCATCGTAATAATTTCCTCTTTTTCAGCGGAAAATCAAGTGAATAAATATTTTGATAACTTTGGGAAATGTTGGCATAAATGCTATCATTTGTGGAACTAAGCACTTAATCTTAGATAATCATTTATCTCATAAGAAACATTGCCCTATAGAATACGCTATGTTCTTTACAAATTTTGGCATCATGATGTATTGCTTTAAAGTTAGTTACAGAGTTCAACACAACTGAACGTTCAATAGATTTTCTATGCACAATATAATGCATATAATTTTATACTCGACTTTTTTTACTTACTCTTAAGGGTTATAAGAGGAAGTATTGTGATCGGGTTAAATTTTCTATATTTACGTTTTGAGGTCCACTGAGTCTGAAAAAGTGGTTTTTAGAAATTGATTTCTCTCTCTCTCCCTCTCTCCCTCTGGGTGAGTGTGTGTGTTTGATCAGCACAACTGATCTATCACTTTGTCTAGAATTTTTTTTTTTGTTGAGAAAATTCATTTAATGGGGGAGGGAGCGGGGGGAAGTTATGTTTTCCACAAGAAATCATTTTATGAAGTTTAGTTTCTCCCAATTCCTGTAAATTGAAAGGAACTGGAACACGCCCAGTAAGAATGGTATGTTTTGAAGAGAATTAGTCCACTATAACTGAGAATCAGTCCACTATAACTGAGAATCAGTCCACTATAACTGAGAATTAGTCCACTATAACTGAGAATCAGTCCACTATAACTGAGAATTAGTCCACTATAACTGAGAATCAGTCCACTATAGCTATGTAAATTGCAGTAAGAGAAAGTCGTGTGAGTGTTTCGCGCCATATTTTTCTCTTCCTATCGATTTATCTAAATTGATTTATATTCTGCATTATCGATTTATAATTTAGCGTCTATCACAACCCTCCTTACTATCATCTTTTGCGGGATATTTAAAGTATTTAACTCCTCACTAGTTTTCCATTTGATGAATTTTCAACTGGCATATCTTCCAACATTAGAGATTGTAACCAGATGTCTCCCACAATGCGTTAGAACGTATAATTAATGACTTTACCAACCATTGACTGGTGCACAATCTATGTTCTGACTAAAGAAAATTCTTTTTTTTCAGTACGGTTTTTCACTAAAAATAACGATTCCCATATAGATGTATGGAGATCGTTTACAGAATAAACGATCGCTAAACGTTTAGTTATTCTTATATTATCCCTTTCCTATGAGTATGTTGGTTTTTAGGTAATATGAGCTATCTGAAAGCAGCCCGGTATTAAACTCCAACTAAACTGCAAAGTTTAAGCTTTAAAAAAGAGACTACAAAGTACCTTTCCCTAATATCAGTTTTTCTGGAAAATGATACAAACAAAAATTATGCAAGACCAAAACGTTCAGTGGAAAACTAAAAGAAAATTGTTAGACCATTTTCGAGAAAATATCTTAAAAAATGAAGAAAAAACAAAAAAACAGGTATTGACCGAAAAGTTCGTGTTGAATGCGGTAGGTGGTACCTAAATGGAATACACACAAACACATTAGGCAAGAACGTGTTTTTCCATTTTGAGATCTCAAAACATTCATATATTTCCGGTGAAAAATTTGATTTCGATTTTTTTTTTTGCCACGTTCGTTATAGTTAGCAGTAAAAGAAGGTAACAAAAAATAAGAATCTGCCGTGTGAAATACTCAAACGAGTTACTCTTAATGTAATGATTACCTTTCTAATTTATAATTTTTCTATAAACTTGGCATTTTTAATGTTGGTTTAAGTCCCAAACCGTCAGGAGCATGCGCACAGAGCTTATGCTATTCGTGCAGCAATTTCTCAAACTCAAACCGTTTCCAGCTCAGAGAAATGTGTTCGTGCTGATTCTCAAACTATCAGCAAACCGTTTGCAAAACTATCATAGCAGTCAGAGCTCAAAGCTCCAACCGTTTCAAACTGGCAGCCCGACGCATGCGCAAAGCAGTTTTAATGCATTTAGTTATTTATTATTCTGCTTCTCCGACCGTCTTGGCCAATATTCCTTTCTATTTATTTCCTGGCTTAACCTGAGTTTGTCGATATAACCACTTAGAACAATTTGCTGTTCTGTGCTATCTCAGACAGTCCTTTAAAAATATGCGAATAGATACTTGTACTTGTAAGTGTACGTATTTGCCGTAATCTGAATGTCTATAATAATTTATTTGCTATGTCCACCATTTTTAATGAAACTGATTACTTATAGATGTATATGAGCTAATTTTATTACAGATTTATGAACTAATAACTGTATAACAAAACTTTCATTATTTTTTCCTGAATGCTTTCTAACCATCATGGTACAATACTGTTCACAAAGCGTTCTTGCAGGATAAGGTTCAAACTGGGCAAGTGCAGCGAAACCAGTCAGAGACTATCACAAACTCGCTGCACAAACTAACCTATTACATATAAATACAGACGGGGGGGGGGAGCTAGTAGGTTATTAATTCATTATCAGGAAATAGTAACAGATATCTGAAAGTACCAGTTTAGTTATTAATATTCTCGCAAGAAAAATTTAAACAAAAGTGATTGATCTCTGTTCATATTATTCGTGGTTTTGTGGACAAAGTCGCAGAAAACTAAAAAAAAAACTGGTATGAAACACTCGCACGACTTTCTATGACTCTAATTAATACAATTTTACTAAGAAATTTATCTTTAAAACTGCAATGTTACAATGTTTAGTAGTTGGGGGTGGCCATAAAAATAGTAGTGGGGATTTTATGTACACCTGAGCGGTCTTATTAAAGTGGAGCACTCTATGTCATTAGATTGATTAGATTAGATTGATAAAAGGGGAGGGCGAGCCTCATTCCGCTGCGACCTACATTAAGAGGTCTATTGTGGATCCCTCTAAGCAGATAGCACATTCTTCAGCTTCGCCAATCTGTGTCAATTATCAACAAATCTTGTGAAAATTCAAAGTATAAACTGACTGACAGACCCCCCCAACACCTCGCTAAAATAAATTTTTTCTGGAAAAAATGTTTCAAATAAAAGTGATGAAGTTTCTATCTATTCAGCAGCAAGCATTCCAAGTTTACAAAAAATCGTTCGTTGCAACCGTTTTCAAAAGAATTCCAAAAAAGCTCAAAAACCTATTGTGTAAACTCGCACTTCCGGCTAACCGATTTTCTTCAAATTTGGAATCCTATCAATGCTTGTAATGTGTATTAATATTATGTAGATAGTAAAACCATATATTATACTGAAGTGATACTTTCGGGAAAACCATAACGCTATTATTCCCCCACTACTCACCCAAAATATCAATTTTCCCGGGAAAATATTACAAAATAAAAGTGCTAGGTATTTATATGTGCAATAGTATACAAAGTTTAAAGAAAATTGTTGGAGCAGTTTACGAGCAAACATGAAAAAATAAAAATGAAAACATTCAGTCAAGTCGTACTTCCGGTTAATAGATTTTGCTCGAAATCTTCGTGTCTGATACGTGATAGTAGGTAAATGGTACACCAATTTGTGTGTCCGGCGGCTTTTCATTTTTGAGATATTTTGTTTACGCGCCACATACACACAGACTATTCGCTGAAAACATTTTTTTCGTTCCAGCGAAGCAACTATTTCCGGTGAAACTCAATTTCGAAAATTTGACATAATCGCCATATTTCCACTTACTAGGAGTTAAAAAAAAAAAAATCGTTAAAATTGTAATTATTATAAACATTGAAGAGTGATAAAATAAAAATACAAGTAAAGGTGATAAAATGTGAACTGTACGATATGTAATGTTTTTTTTTGTTTTTTTATGGGATAGTGGGGTTAAGATAGTAAAGTTGAACAGAGTGTTTGGCACAAGGACATGGATAGATTCCAGAGGTCGTGATGGCTCATTAACATTATGGCACGCAAATATTACATTCCGTACTAAAAGAGTGCTCAGATATGGAAAAGTGATAGCCTCGCTTCTTGCATGTTTCCACCATTTCAATAATGATTGCATTTTGTATTTTATATTCCACCGGAGTTACCATTATTTTAATTGGAAGGGGTGAAAAAAAAAATGAATTAATTTTCAATGAAAAAAATTGCTAATTAACTAAAAAGTATCAGTTTAAGTTATTAAATTGTTCCATTTGTCCTTTTTTTTAAGCCCCCCCCCCATATTTTTAATTATATTATTTCACTTCTATATGCGGTTTATAGATTAAAGTTCCTGCAAGTGGAATATAAATTACAGCACTTAACTCATTTCAATTTAAATTAGTTTTTCTTGCTGTGTTATTACCAGATGTTTTTTTAATTGTATCTTGCACTTATATCTCAAAATGTGAAATAATCTGGTGTGAAACATTCACACAACTTACTCTCACTGCTGTTAGTATATATATATATATCAAAAATGACAAATTCTCTTTAAACTTGAAGTTTACATAATTTATCCTAAAATAAAAATAGAGGTAGTGGGGGATAAGTACCTACCTTGGCAGGTAGAGAAGTGATTATATTGAAGCCCAGTAGAGTGCACTAAAAACACTGAACCAACTGCATATCATTGCTTCCTCGTCCTTCAGCTGGGACGCTACAATCCTGACAGGACTTGGGCCAGCTCCAACAGCTTCCTCCCCTCCCCACGATCGCTGGCCTTAGAGCGCCATTTACGCACTCCCATGCTTCTCAAATATGCCGCTTCGAGGTCGTCGAGCCAACTCAAACCAGGTCTTCCTCGCAGATGTCGACCACCAGGATTGTCATAAAGCATCGTTTAGGCAAGCGACGCCCCACATGATCCTACCACCTCAGTGGTTGTCCTTTTTTAATAAAGGTTTGGTTTAATCCAATCCCTTTTTTTAGTGGCCCATAAATCTTCCATACATTCAGAGCTCGCTCATCCTCCCCAGCAGCTCCCAGGTTTCACTTGCAAAAGTGACCCCCTCTTATGCAGCTCGTGGAGACCTTCGGGCATGTAGTTCCTGTTATTCGATATGGAAAATTTGACACGATTACAATACTTCCTCTAACTAAGAGTAAGTGAAAGTAAAAGCTCTGGTGTGAAACTCCCGCACCACACTAACTCTTATTCCAATTAATACAATTAATCCAGAAATTTTCTTTAAAATTGCAACGATACATTGTTCAGTTGCGCTGGCCATAAAATTGGTGGAGGGGCTTTCACTTCTGTACCTGAACGTCAGTAAAATCGCACTTCCAGTTGATGGACTTTGCCCGAAATCATCGCGTCTGATGATGCATTACCTAAACAGAATATTACGTTTGTGCTACCTTTGACTTTTCGTTTTTGAGATATTCTGTTAAAAGACATACGCATAAAGACTATTCACTAAAAACATTTTTGTCATACTGTATTTCCGGTGAAAACTCAATTTGGAAAATCTGGCACGATCGCAACACTTCCTCTCACTTACAGGTAGGACAAAGCAAAAATGTCTCCATGAGTAGCCTTTGCAAGTGAATACGTATGTCTGTGTGAGTGTAAGAAGGAAATATCTCAAAAACGAAATAATTGCAAAAAGCTGCAACTTATATCATTCCTGTGAGAATTGCATGATGAGGAAATCGTATGTTTGTTTCATTTAAGAACTTTTTTTCATTTCTCTATTTTCTTACGGTTCCTAAATATATGTAAAAAAGAGAAATAAATTTAATTATTTTTAATAATAAATATTTACATCTTCAATTTCAAAACAAACAACTATTTAAATTTAAATTTAAAGGATCCATGTTAAACCATGATTAAATTCCACGGTTACAATTAGTAAACTAAATTGCTAAACTTCTAATTGTAGTTAAGATAATTGAAAATAGTGGTTTTGTTTTAACGATACAACTTGTTTGATGAATCAGCTTTCTGTACATATTGTAATTAAGTATGAACAGTAATTATTAATTTGTTTTTTTGTTACTTTCTCTAATTGAGTATTGTAAAGAGGAAGTATCCACGTATTATGTCTGTTCTCAATCAATTACCTGAAGAAGTGCCAGCTGTTCTGTCACCAATTAATGAGAATTAAATATATTCTTAAATTTACGACTTTTGAAGAAAATCACTTGCCCGAAAGTGCGAATTTCCTGTTCACTTTTTCTTTTCGTTTTCTCCACGACAAGGATATCAGCAGCTTTCTTTAAGCTTGCCAAACTAAATATCGATCTCTCGTATAAAAGACCTATCACTTTGACCTTTTCGGAAAGTTGGGATAATCAAACTAACCTCAAAATGTAGATTGCACCCCAATTGTATAATATTAAAGACACTAATTTTTTAGTAAAAATTTGAGATTGAACAAAAAAAGTTTGTCTTAGAACCGTGAGAATTGGAGTAAGAGAAAGTCGTGTGTTTCTCGTATTACTTACTCCTAGTAAGAGGAAGTATTGTGTTCATGTCAAACATTCAAGTTTTCATTTGAAATACATGTTTTAAGGTGTAAAACAAGTTTTTAGTAAGTGGTCTGTACGTGAGTGATTTCCTACATGTCAAACGAAAAAACAAAAGATCGCGACAACGGTGGTAGGCAGCTCTGTATGGGCACCTCCTACCTCATTAGGACCCTATTCGGTGAAAACCGAACGAGGAAAGCGTCATACAAACCGTCACACGAAGTGATTGAAAGGGGTTGTGTTGTTGAGGGGGTGAATAACACCTAGGTGTTTGAAGTTATTCGCGCCTAGTGTTAATTATCAATTACGGGTAATAAGGTTATAAGAGCTTCTCTAATACTTCTCTAGAGATAGTGAGAGAAAGTAGAAATACATAACAAACAGCATAAGAACTCCCGAAAATATCTAATAATCGATAAATATCTTGCCTATCGATTTCTTCTAACATTATTAAATCGAGTGCAGATCGAAGTAAGGCGTATAGGTTACAGGGCAATATGCCCGCAAGGTGTATCTGTTGCATGCAGTTACTTGGGGAGTAGCGACTCCACGGGTTACCACAGCTCAATACTCCATGCACTTCATCAGAACAATACACAATACACTTAAGGTGCATACACTCTATACTTTACACACAAGGACAAACACTGTACACAAACTAGGGCCTCCGTCCCTAGTTGATTGGCGAAAGCCAAGGGAGATGGAGGGGATTAGCTCGGTGATAGGGCGCTGGACTAGCAACGCGGAGGTCCCGCGGAGGCTGCCCCAAGGTTTTTTCTTCCTAGGAGCCTCTACAACTCACTGTACGGTGGTGGGCAGTGTTTTCTGTAGCTAGAGAACGCTGCTTGGAGGCCGGCTGTGCATTGGAGAAGGCTCCGGTGGGCAAATAGATGTTTCAGGTCGCAGTGCAATAATCCCCAACGACAATCTACAATCTACAGGGGAATAAATCGGAAAAACAAAAATTAAAACAAGGAAAATAATCATGAAAGAAACATTAGATATGTATAATAATAAATCTGATCCGACTTTAACGACAACTAAAGAGCAAATACGTGTATGGACTTGCCCGTATAATCTCCATCGACTTGTCTGTCACTATTATATTGTAACTTATTTTAGTTACCACGTTCCTATTCTAGTTAAAACGTATGACAATGGAATAATTACGAACAAGTACATATACAAAAGAATGAAAATAAAGTTACATATTTTCAATGATGAACACATTTATCTATTTGCTGCTCATAACAGCTATTAACACCAATTTTCAATGTTGTACTTTTTCGTGAAAAATTGGTAGCAAATTTTTTTTTTAAACATTTCTCCGAGAAAATTGATTTTTGGGGGGGCAGTTTTCTGGGGGAACATTAACGTTAAGTTTTCCTCTAAAGCACCAGTTCAGTACAATGTATGGTTCTACCACCTATAGAATATTAACATTAGAAGCATTGCTAGAATTCAAATTTGAAGAAATTCGATTAACCTAAAGTGCGACTTTATAAGTTTTCGAATTTTTTGGAAATAGTTGATGAAAATGGCTATAACGATTTCCTTTAAGCTTTCCCAGATATATTCCTGCTATATTTATTTTTGGATCATTCTTCCGAAAAACTTATTTTAGTTAACTCTGCAGAATCGGTGGTGTTAAATTTCTACTGTTATACGTGTTTGGTTAAATATTATTGCTGCTCTGTTCGGACTACAATGTAATAATTCAAATTTGGACAAGTTTGTATCACCTACCTCTATGTTCATGTGAGGACAAATGAGTGAAATTGTTTATGGAAAATTAGTCATTTAAATACAGGAAATAAGAGAAAGTGGTATGAGTTTTTCACACCAGATTCTTGTTTTTTGTAATTTCAAGGAAATAATATCTTTAAAAACTTGTTTAAAAAATAAAAAATAAAATGTGGTTCCTTAAATAAATAAACAAAAAGCTTAGAAGTGAAAATAAATAAGCTGTCTAGAGATCTTAATTAGTAAGTTAATTGTTGTGAAAGCTTAAATTCATAATTATAGTTCTAGTAATCTAAGAGGAGGAAGGGCTTGAAGCCGTCCTCGGAGACTTGCCCTTATATTGTTAGTTATGTTTACTGCGGCCAGTGTATAAACTCCTTCTTCATCTAGTTTAACCACTTTCAGTACAGCCAACAGAGATGACTTTTCTCATCTCTGTAATAAATCCAAGTTACCAACCAGCCTGAATAATTTCAGCCATTAATTTATTATGCATTTACTTTTATTGCAAAATAATTCTTAATTTTTTACTATCCCCTCCACTTATTTCACACTTGAGAAAATATTGCGAAAGTGTCCGTTTTTTGAAATTGAATTTTTCACTGGAAGTTTTCGATCAAATCTCCTGAATATGATTGAAAATAGAAATATTTTTTGTGTAAACAAAATAGAAAAAAAAAAAAAAATCTAATGTGAAACACTCACTCACTTCCTCTTGCTCCAATTAATACAATTTAATTAACGATTTTTCTTTAGATTTGCAGCTTACAAACTATTTAATTGGGCTGGCCATAAAGAAAAAGGTGATGGAGGTTATTATACGCACGCACACACACACACACACACACACACACACACACACACATATATATATACATAAATATTATACACATAATGTATGTAATGTATATGAGTGACATTGTGGGTGCTCTCTGTCAGAACCAACAAAGCTTGCTGCAGCAATTTAAATTTACACTTCACAGAGGGGCCCCTCAACGCCCTACTATCAATTTTTTTTCCGGAAAAGCATTACAAATAAAAGCAGAGGTTTAATTGTGAATAGTTAGCATTTCAAGTTAAAGGAAATGGTTAGAGAAAATGTGGAAAAGTCAGAAATCTATTTTGTAAACTCGCACTTGCGGTTTTCCTATTTTTTTTTTTTTTTGGAATTCTACCGATGCATTTAATGTATATTACTATTATATAAGAGATAGAATCATACATTGTACTGAAGTGGTACTTCAGAGGAAAGTTTAATGCCACAGTTTTCCCAGAACCCCTCACAAAAATTCAATCTTCCTGGAGATACCAAGTTTAGAGAAAATCGTTGGTGCCGGTTTTGGGGTCAAAAATTCCTCAATGGGAAATGCAATTTTATAATTTTTTTTTTTGGTTATATAATCGGAAAATTGCCAAGTTTTTCTTTCAATTGTGCCTACCACACACACACACAGATACGTAAGGTCTATTACTTTTATTTTAAACATTTTTTTCAAAGCGAAACTGGACACAAAACATTTTAGATCTTTGGGTAATGAGACATGGCTCTAAGCGATTTTCTTTAAACTTAATAAATCAACTATACATGCAATGGCTTCCACTTTTTTTTCAAAAATTTTTCACGAGAAAATTCATTGAAGGGGAGGTTTGGGAGAGAGGTGAGGTTATGCGCTCCTGTAAAGTGCTATTTTAGTTTATTATACGATTATTCTATTATCTACATGAGAGCTGTCAACTTTAGTCTGAAACTTTTACCGAGAAAATTCATTTAAGGAGGGTTTTGGGCGCGATATGAGGTCATGTGCTTTTTTAAAAATAGGTTACTGATTCTTCTCTTGATATAATGTAGTAGATGACTGTACGAATTGCAATGCAAGAAAGGAGTGTGATTGTTTCACATCAGATTTTTTTTCATAATGTAAAGATTTAACCAATATAAGTTTACATAATGAAATCGGAAGTTTGAAGAAAATTTATCAATTAGAACCTTGCAAATAATAATACCTTAACCGGATGTAGTGCGTGATTATTTTATTATATCTATATGTAGTTGTATATAGTTAATCCTTAACTAAGAGCAGATGTGTAATTTATGGTGCTAGTTGTTTCTTTTTGGAGGGAGGGGGCAGCAATCAATCCCATCCTGTGAAAATACCCCCGGATTTCCTCACAATAGTTTTAATTCCCTTTTGGATAAGAATATTCCAGATTATTCTCCCACACTCTTACTTCTGTTTCACTCACTAAATAAATTATTTAAACGATTGTTATTTGCCTGCAAATAAATTGCTAAAAGTTACTGCGCCCGCTGAGTTAATTTTTTATTCTCAAACTTTTTGAAATGTGGACTTGAAAAATAAAACGATAACTCCAGTTTTTGTTGTTCATTTTATTTTATTTTCTTTCATGCAAGTGATTTTCCCTTCACTGATAACCTGATGGAGTTTGTTGTTTATAAATATATTTTTTTTAATTTAAGGCGCGTAAGCATCTATGGTCATCGGCGTTCGGACTGCTAGGAAGAAAAGTCTAAGGGCAGCACAGCTGGGCTCGAACCCGGGACCTCCGCGTGGGAGTCCACTGCGCTAACCACCGAGCTAATCCCTTCTCTCATATTTTTGTTTGACTTTCTTTTATTTTTATAAAAGCTTTATTAAAGACTATCATTGTCAAAATGTGATACATAATACATATTCTGAGATGCTCAGAAAACAGAAACTAACTTTTTTTTTAAATATTTCTCTGTGAAAATACATTTAAGGGTACTTTTAGGGGAAGGGTGGGGTTTCGCGATTGGTCTGTACAGATGAGAATTGTGAATTTACTCAAACAAATTTTACGAATGTGAATTAAATAACTTAAAAAAGATCCCTGGAATTATAAACTAACAGAGTCGTCGCATTAACATATATCCTCAAAACCATAAATAAATATAAAAACCTATTTTAACAATTTAAAACTGTAAAAAACTTGAATGAATTTATTGTTGTTGTGGTTGGGTCCGCAGAGTTGGAAAGTATCAGAGATGTTTTCCGTGATAGCCTTTTTGTGGTCATCGACCTGTATCGGGCTTGCGCCCATCATCAGGATGTTTTTGTCAAACAGTGTGATAACATAGACTTGCACAGAGCAAATTCAGTTTATACACTGTTGAGTGTATACTGTATTTAATATCAATTTCCTTTTTCTTTTTGTTTTTTAACCAAAATACAAACAAATATTTCCTTACTACTCAGCGATCCTTCCTTTGACTTTTCAAGAGAAAAGAATCCAATTTGTAATAAGGCCACTAAAATCCTGCTGGGTGAACGCTTAGAATTTCATTTTATTTCCTTTAAGCTCCTGTTCAAGTGTAAAAGAAGTGGAAGATAAAAGGGAGCAAGGAACTTTAAAAGTGCAACTTTTGGCCCCTTAGTTTTCTTCTCTTTTTATTTTGTCTCCATTTACTTCCCTTCTACGCAGTATATTATTCATTTCTTGCCCAAATTTGATATGGAGTTACAACAGCTGTAATACTCGATTTTGCTTACATCACCTTATTAAATCCAGACTTTAGCAGATTTTTTTTTTCGATTTTGACCCTTCAACCTTCGTTATAAAACAAAATTGTTTTATATAATAATAATAATGACGTAATTATTTTATTATTTAAAAAAACGTTTGATTTACAAATAATAGGCATATAATGCGCAGTTAGCATACTAATTAGGTTAAGTCACACTTCCGGATGATGGTGAGGACACGAAAATGGAATGTCAACTTGAGCTTCCTGTAATTTTGCATTTATACAGACCAATTTTTTAGACAATTTAGAACACCATATAATCAGCTGTTTTAGTTGTTTCTAGAGGGGGAAAAGAAAAACACTTCCTGTGTAATGTATTTTTTTTTTTCACGAAAACTGCCGAATCTGATTTCATTATTATTATTTCAATATTTAGTAAGCCATAATTATGTTTAATTTCATTATATTTATGTATGAAAATGTCTTCTTTTTTAAGTAACATTTAATAGAATTTTGGTTAGCATATTTTATTACTAGCAATAAGTTATATTACTTTTTATTTATTGTAAAATATTACAATTTTTTTTTTTTTTAGGTATGTATATCTATGTCATTTGCAAAGCGAGAATTTACATATGACGTGAGTAAACTTAATTTTTACATGTTTTTATAAAATTTTATGAAGTGATATTAGTACATTGCACGAGATTTAATGCTAAAATTAATCTTGAACAATCCAATAAATTTGCATAATGTTTAATGACGATGATAATAATAATAATAATAATAATAATAATAAATGGATTTATAAATTTAAAACTTAAAAATAGGTTTTTAATTTTTATTTATTTATTTGACGAACAATTAGGGCCGAATAAATGGGTGACAAAAGAACAGGTGAAAGCATCATTCACCCATTTGGTGATTCTCCAAATTTGTCATCTTTTCACGACTTCATTCGCCATGCGATTTCAGTCGCACGAAGACATGACGTTTCAGCGCCAGACGTTGAGCGCCTGTGTCCATGAATTGGCTTATCATGATAAAAGCTGGTAGATTAGAAAATTATGATGAACAGAGAAGAGCCAAATAATGAATGAAACTGTGTAAAGCGAGCTATGATAAATGGAATGTGATGTAGGTCATCGTGGATGGTTTTGTTGACAATCCTAGTGCGGGGAAAATTGGTTATTCAGTGAAGAATTTTTTTTATCTATAATGAACTCGTATGTAGTAGAATGTTTGGCTGCCCCCCCCCCATAAGTTTAAGGGGGCCAGATAGATATCAGAAGTGCGGTGTATATCTGTACTTTGTTTTAATATCATTATAGCGTATATTACAGCGATACACATACTTCTATAATCTTATAACCTCACACATACAAACAACCAGCGTGGTTTGTGATATTTCATATAGTTCAAGCCATCTATCTATCTCTATACGAATTAATTGTAAACCTTGCTCTGACAATGGATGAAAATTCGAAACCGGTCCAAAACCAGAACCAAAACAATGAAGCATGCTATGACGGATAAAATCATAGATGTTATCTAGCATTGCGGCAGACCCTATCACATAGTCAATAGATTTCTTCATTTAAAAAACCTATTTTTTATGATTAATTTTATTTAAATTTTTTTTTTTCGTTTTTTAAGGGGATATACACCTGCGACCGGAAAGATCTATTGTGCCCCCGGAGCCTTCTCAGTGCACTGTCGGGCTCCGAGCAGTGTTATATAGCTACAACAGACAACACTGCCCATTACCGGTTTGGGCGTGCATATGTGGCGTTACTATCGCCCATCCTTCGGCGTGCAATCAGCCTCTGGCTCTCCAAGTTGGGGAATTCCTCACCCGGACCAATCCTATCCTGATCCTTTCCCCTTGCAGGGGTGCCTGTAAGTATCCTGGGTTACTGAATCCCTGTACTTGAGGTAATGGACAGGAATCAGTAGAAGAAATCTGTAGATCCTCAGGCGTACGATCAGTCACGCTAGCTCGTTAGAGTTGAAATACTGAACGACGGGCGCAAGCGCCAGTTTCCACGCCAGTTGCTTGCAATTGAGGTTGGATTCGTAGTGGCCGTGTTTTAACCAATAACTCCAATGACCGAGGTCATGAGTTGAGCGGGAGGAGACTCGCAATATAAATTAAACCCCGGTGCCAGCCCGTAGCTGGAAGCGCTTTTGCTGGGTGTGCGCGGTTTACCAGAGCCTGCTAGGGGGTGCCTTCCCTAGCTTCTGGGAGTGAAGTGTGACCACATTGTGGGATCACTTTACGCGCTGGTTGAGCGTATCTCAAACTACCCTTAAATGGGTCAAGCGGGGGAGTGCCTGGGTTCGACACTTCTGCCATGACGAGTTATTGCACTAACAGTCTCCACGATGATGACATCCTTTTCTTGTTAAACGACCCCGTTGCTTGCAACGAGGGGATTGGTAAACCTTAAGAGGGTAGGTAGGATATGCACTCATTGTAATATTTACTAAAAATAAACAAATATATATATGTATATTTGATAAAAATTTATTAAATAAACAGAAGTATTTTCTTGGTAGAAGTCTAGAAGAAGGAAGTGTATTGTCAAAGAAACATGATCCACAGAGAGAGAAATGTGTTCCTAGGGAAACAATTCCCATATTTCGTTAAAATATTTCTTAGTCCTTTTAACATACTACATTGTGAATATAACGCTTCTCCCTAATTTTTTATTTAGATATAAATAAATTAACTTAAGAAATGGAAGCAAACATTTAAAATTCAGTAATATAATATTTTTATTTTCCCTTTTCCTTTTTTTTATTTCCCAAGTTGTAAGAAATTTTAACCCGAAAATATATGTTTTGAGATTCTTCTTATATAAGGAAAAAATCTAATGTGGGACACTCACACAACTTACTCGGGTTTGCATAATTGTAATTGACATATTTTATAGTTATTATATCAAATTAACGGAATTCTTCGATGTTTATGAAGAAAATCGCACAAACTGGAGAAAACTGTTCAGAAAAAACGCACTTCCGGTTTACTATTTTCTTGAGAAAACTTACTGAAAACGTACGTTCTGAAAATCGGTCATCCAGTTTTCTTCATCCTCGGTACTTCAACAACATATTGAATTCTAATTGATATTGTTTAGATGATAGAGTTGTGTATTCAACTGAAATAGCACTTTAGAAAAAAACCTAACTCCACCCTTTACCAAAAAGGAACAAATGAATTTTGCCGGAGAAATGTTTCAAGTAAAAGTTGTAAACCCTTGTATGTTTAATTGATATACAATGTTTAAAGAAAATCGTTGGAGCCATTTTTGAAAAAATCTTAAAAAACCGAAAAATCATTTTGTAAAGTGGCACTTCCGGTTGAACGATTTTTACGAAAAGCTTATTTTCAGGTATCCTGGTATCCTTGAATGAAATATTAAGTTTGAACGCCCTGCCATTTTTTATTTTTGAGATATGCTGACCCATACACACAAACCAACGGCTAAAAACCACTTTGTTGGACTCAGTGAACCTCAAAACGGATATTTCCGGTTCTCAAAACTCGATTTCGAAAATTTGACCGATTACAATACTTCCTGTAACAGCAGTTAAAGAAAGTAAAAAATGTGGTGTGAAGAACACACAGGACTCTCTCTTACTGTCTTCCCCCACTTTCTCTCTGCGTCAATGCAATTATAGTCATGTAAATGACAAAGTTTCTATACACTTCAAATTTTACTCATGTGTTCTAACATTAAATGTAGAAGTAGTGGGGGGGCAGGTACTATAAGTGAGATTATTAGTCCGGGAGAGAACATTGAACAAACCAAATAACATTTGAAAATTATCGCCACAATTCTGTAGAACTCCATAAATAACTAAATAAATAAACAAAAGTAAAACGTGTAGCAATTAGCTCACCAAGTGTAAAGAAAATGGCTATAGTCGTTTTTGAAAAAAAATCCAAAAAACTCAAAACCTACTCTGTAAAGTCGCATTTCCGGTTGATATTCTTCAAATTTGGAATTGAGCAATGCTTGTGCTATATATTGATATTACATAGTTAAGAACCATACATTAAATTGAGTGGTACTTTAGAGGAAAGCTTAAAGTTACTGTTCCCATAGAAACCCCCTCTCAAAAAATGCTGTCTTCCTGGGAAAATGTTACAAATAAAACTGATCAGAGATTTATTTGTGTGATTCGTCGTAGCATGATGTTCCTGACCGGTTTCCGATTTTCATCTATCGTCAGAGTAAAGTTATCAACATCTGCTATTTTATCCGTCGTAGCATGCATTTGCGTTTGAAGTGAACTCTCTGCACGAAATTGATAGATTTACTCTGGCGATAGATGAAAATCCAAAACGGTCAGGAACAAAATAAATATCCATGGCAGATAAAATACCAGATGTTCCAGCATTGCGGACCCATCCATATATTCAATAAAGTTATCAAGTTCGTGTAGAGAGTTGACTTCAACTTATTGTTTCTGATACACACTACATTTGTTGACTTGTTGATTATATGTACATGAGTTTATAAGGTTATGTTCACAAGGTCCCGCACATACAAACAAGTCAATAAGTGTAGAGTGCAACAGAAAAATTAAGTTGAAGTCAACTCTCTACACGAACTTGATGACTTTATTCTGAAGATGGATGAAAATCCGAAACCGCTCAGGAACACCAGAAATATGCATGATACGATGGATAAAATACCAGATGTTATCCAGCATTGCGATCCCATTCACATATTCAACTGTTAGTGGATGTGGCTGTGTCTTTCACGGCCCTCTTTCAGATATTTGACTTACTGGGCATTATGGTTCAAGGAGACAACTCTACGAAATAGGCCCATGCCAGACCCCCTCTTTTGTAGAGTCTGCGAGACAGGGGAAGAAACACCCATCCATCTTATAATAGATTGTTTGGATTGTGAGGAAATAGGTTCAGAATCTTTGGTCAGAACAGGATGGTCTTTGGCCTGTGGAAGAGCTTAGGCTATTTCCCTTTAAGGTTGGTTCAATTTCCTGGACTGAGTGAATCTCGGGTCTGGATTTTTTGTTCTTGTTGATCCGGTTTGTTATTGTTTTTCTTTGGGATAGCTATATAGGCCCAGTGGGACTTTGGATAGCGTACTTAGGTTCCTCTCCACAGGCGAATAATAATAATAATAATAATAATAATAATAATCCATCAACATAGCAATGCTCATATATTCAAGCAGCGTTTGCTCCAGAAAAAGATGCCTGTAGTCTACTACGCACGACTACCTTGCGAAGATTGCGCACACGCCTCTCGCCATAACAGAGGTTAACATTCAAGCCTCTACTGGTCTACATTACCTCCCAAATTTTTTGTGCCGAAAAATTTCTCCAGAAGGAAGGATAATGTAGTGTAAAAAGCAAATAGAAAAATTGAAATAATTTTAGAAAAATATATTAGAGACTTTTAACTTAAAGTGTTTTATAGTGCAGTAAAACGAATTAGGACTGTTAGGGTAAAAATCCAGGAATAAGACAACCGTTACAAGAGAGATCGGGGAACTTGGTCAGCTTTGCCTACTATCCCTTCTAGCAATCATACATAAAGGGGAGGATTTTAACTACCAAGAAGAACATTCTTTCACCAGATGTCTTACAGCATTTTGACCAGTAACATTTGTCTCAGAAGTCGCTCTCTTAACTTCAGTGCCAGTTGTAAGTGTTTAACGTTTGAGTTTATTTCACTCAGCGACATGCAACACATCAGATCAAACTGAAAACATTTCAAAGCCAATCATTTTTATTTGAAATTTATGTTCCAGGAAATTTTTGCAGGTTTGGGGGGGGGGAGTTGCAACGTTAATCTTCCTATTAAATTCTCATTTGACTGCAATATTCAGTGGGTGCTAAACTATAGCGCACTGCCAGAATAATTCCACCGATTGAAGGAAATCGGTTTACCGGAAGGTTCATTAGTATTTTTTTTTTTAATTTTCCCCAAAACAGCTCCAACGTTTTTCTTTAAACTTGGACCTCCGGCTGCTCCACAGATATAAACAACATTTTTTATTTGATCCATTTTGTTCAGAAAAAGTTGATTGTAGCGGGAGATTCTGAGAAATTTTCTGAATTCGGCTTTATTTTTAAATAAAAATAAAATAACGTAACTCTGCCTTTACGTTTTGGCAGATTTGGGTGACAGACGCTCTGTACGCTGCTGCCATATAATGCAGGTGACATTCAGGTAAAACATCATATCCTAAAAAACAACAAGTATAATCCCACCACCACCTAGGTTTATACAAGTGGTAAGACTTAAACTAATTGTTTGAAAATAATTTGTCAATTATAGGAATAGTAATTTCAATTAAAAAGAAATCATGTTAATATTATTTCAATATATTTGTATACACTGCTATATACGTAAACAAAAATATAACGCTTATTTAACATGAAAACTTGTTAACAGTGTTAAAGTTGCATGACTTTACATCTTTACAAAGTCATTAATAGTTCATCATTAATCATGAAATGTCTACTAGTACAGTTTAAATTTACCTGTTACACGGCTAATTTTAAAATATAACCTATATTGTAACAACAGATTTATTGCTGAAAATAGCTCAATGAATCTTTAACTATAAATTTTGTGATGTAAATTTGTGTGGTGTGAAACACTCTCACGAGTTTCTCTTATCACAAGTTATCAAAGTATAATTGACTAATGTTCTTCACACTTACAGCTCTTACTAGATGTTGCTCAATTTTAAATGTTTGGGAGAATTTAAAATTAATAAAATGAATTTTTTGAGGATAGCGTAAACTCTCTTTCCCTCCACACACCCCTTGAATGAATTTTCTCGGAAATAGTTTCAAATAGCTATAAGCCACTCTCTCTCTCTCTCACACACACACACTCTCACTCTCTCTCTCTCTATGTGTATGGTGATTATACAAAATTCAAAGAAATCTCTCGGTATTATTATAGAGTAAATCGCAGAAAACTGGAAAAAATGTTCATTGGCACTTCCGGTCAATCAGTTTTCTTCAAACTCGGAATTTTTGCAATGTATTTCATTTTCATTAATATTAATAAATTGAATGGTAGCAAATCGTAAAATTAATTAAAATAACACCTTATACGAAAGCATAACGTCACGCCCTCTCCCAAAATACGCCTTAAATGAATTTTCCCGAAAAAGTAAGAGTTGTAGTTCTTAATACTTATTTCGGTTCACCGGAAATACACGTTTTGACGTCCACTGAGACAAAAAAAAAATGGTTTTTAGAAATGGGTCTGTGTGTGTATGAGTGTATGTGTGAGTGAGAAAGAAGATGTGAACAGCATAGCTCAAAAACGAAAAATTGCAAAAAGTTCTAACTTTGCATTCCGTTTGGCAATCACCATGAAATCTGACAGGAAGTTATCCGTCAAAATTCCTTAATCGGAAATACCACTTTACAGGATGGATCTGTCAGTTTTTTTGCGATTTTATTATACTCGTCACATCAACTAATTATAAAGTGCTAAAACTTTTATCGAAATGGTTTTCAAATCGTCCAAGCTTAAAATTATAATGAGATGTCCATACGGCAATGGCCAGAAGAGTTTTTAAAGAAAAAGAATCCTTACAAATTCAACTTCATCCGAACTCTTATCAATTTTAAAAAAGAAAAGAAATCATAACTTCAACTTGCAGTTATATTTTTCTAATGTTAAACAAAGACACTGGCCATAAATTTTTTCTTCGAAATTTGAAATTGCCGCGCCTGCCTCACTATAGACAGTTTTCTTATCCCTCCCACCTTTTAACATTTTTTTTTTTTTAATTTTAAAAATACCTCTTCATTTCAGTCTCAACGTTTTCAACTTACACTCCTCTTCTACCCTAAAGGTATCTTTATCTGTTTTATTTTCTCTTTTTGTTAATATCATTTCATTTATTAATTGTTGATTCTATGTTATAATTTCTTGTTTTTAATATCTAAAGACTCATTCTGTTCTATTAATATTTCATTAATTAAATTTTTTCTTTTATTTTGTTATAAATCTATGCAGTTTTTCTTTACTACTATACTGTTCTATAATGTAACTTTTCTCCAATAAATTTTGCAGAGCATTCAGTTCTTTCTTGGAGGAGGGTTGGTGTCGTGCTTTCCTCTAATTTTCTCAAAAAAACACCGACTGATTTCATTATAATTACTATACTAACTATACCTACAGAGACCCATCACTTTTGTTTGAAACTTTTATTGAAAAGGCCATTTAAGTGGGTTTTTTTGGGAGAGAGGTGAATTATGCTTTCCTCAAATAAAAACTATTTTTTACTTTCTCTTATTTTATTAAGATTTTCCCATTTCTGTAAAAGTGAAGATAATTAAGCATCGAATTAGAATTATAAGTTGGAAGACAATTTGTCATTTAACACTGTGTGACTTGCAGTAAGAGAATGTGGAGGTGTGTGTGTTTCACACCAGGTTTTAACCTGGTGAAAAACTAGAAGTAAGAGAAAACTATTGAGATCGGGTCAGATTTTCGAATTAGGTTTTTACTCGAAATATTATATGCTTTGAGCGGTGTGTGTGTGTTTTAATCAGAATATCTCAAAAGCGAAAAATCGCAGGAAGCTTAAACTTGGTATTCCGGTAGATACTGCCACAGCCACATATCCGGGCAAAAACCATCAACCGGAAGTGCGGCATTCTTTAAACTTCGTCTACTATCTACACACATAAATACCTATAACATCTACTGGAAACATTTTGCTGGTTTACATTAATATTAATATAAATTGGTACTATTAATAGAATTCCAAATTTTAAGAAAATTGTTTAACCGAAAATGCGACTTGACAAATTAAGTTTTTGATTCTTTTTTTTTTTTTTAAAGTTAAATCAAATAAAGTCAAGTCAAATAAAGTTTTTGATTCTTGAAAACGGCTACAATGATTGTCTTTGGAAATTCGGATAATTCCATTGCACGGATATAAACCTATCACTTTTATTTCAAACATTTTTCAAAAAAATTGATTTTTAGATAATTTTGCGGAATTCGTGCGTTAAGTTTCAAATATTTGTGGTTGATTGGCGCTCTCTTTGAACTTATCCCCCACCACCTCTATATTTATGTTCGAACCAATGAGCAAAACTTGAACTTAAAAGAAACTTTTCTATTTTATATATAATTGTATTGATAGGATTAAAAGAAAGTCGTGTTTCACATTGATTTTGTTTCATAATAATCAAAGTGAGAATAAATTAAATATAAAATTTAAACCAATCAAAGACTACAAATTTGTTTCTTTATGACATCTAATTTTTTCGCCGTTTGAGAGAAATAAAAAAAAAAAAAGGAAAATAATAATTTCAACAAAATACTATAACGATAGCTGTTTGTATTTTATTGATTTCCTGACATAGTAAGATAATGATAGCAAGGTTAGTGCGAGTTTACACACTATGGTGCAATGGTGTATTATAGCTACATAATACCTTCATACAGGTCTAGATATTTGGTTTTGTTTCTTTACATTCTCCCTAACTGGTAGTAAGAGGAAGTGTTGCGATCGTGTCAAGTTTTCGTTATCGAGTTTTTACCGGAAATACAAGTTTCGAGGGCCCCTGGATTCAGAAAAAGTGGTTTTTAGAAACTGCTCTGAGCGAATGTGTGCCACTGTGTGTGAAAAGAAGACTCAAAAACGGAAAGTTGCAGTGAAGCTGAAACTTGATATTCTGTTTAGGTTACTACCGCCGCAACAGACACGAAATTCTGGCAAAATAAATCAACCGGAAGTGCCACTTTACTAAATGGTTTTTTGTAATTCCCTCCAAACCTGCTTAAAATTAACTTTTCACAAGAAAAACGTTAGAATAAAATGATATACCAACCGTACCTTGCGATGTGTTTTGTTAATCTTGGTTTATTAGTATACTAAATTGTATATTGAGCATTGGAATTGTCCGTATTGCCTTCCAATCTATACTTCGTTTCTCGCAGTTAGTAATACTTCCGGTTTATAATCTTATTTTGTTATTTATTTCTCTAATAAAATTGTAAAATCAATATGAATCAAACAGCATCAGCAATCAGGATTTACTTGAGGCAATTTTACTAAACAACTATTGATTAATACAAGTAGATATAGACAAATTGTAATGGACTATATTTTGCAACTACAATCCGCCGGGTTAAACGTGATCATCTGTGACAGTTCTCAAGCTAGGAAGTAGTACTCTTAAACTCCCACTCACAATAACTGATTTACCACTAAGAACTAATAAGGGACATGCGGAGGTGTAAATCGGTTGGAGGTTTCTGTAGGCCTACAGGCACTGTAAATACACCCATTAAAGTTTACTTATTCCCAGTTTTGTCACAAGCTGTTACTTGTTACTGGTTTGTGTTGCTATAGCAACCACTATAATCCTCGTCTGATAATCTCCGTTTTGATGTCACCTAGATAAGAACAAAAATGTATTTAGCAATTAACGTCTGTTTTGTGTGTGTGTGTGTGTGTGTGTGTGTGTGTGTGTGAGTGTGTAAGTGTGTGTGTGAATGTGTGCGAAGGTTTCGGTCAAAATCCATCATCAACCGGAAATGCACTTTGGATTTTTTTTTCAATTCTATGCGATTTCCTCCATAACGGCTCCAATGATTTGCTTTGAAACATTTCACTTCTTTGAGGGTACAGTGGCCACAGTATTTCCATTAAAGTGCTATCCCAAAGTCCTAGTATTGTCCTGCTAATTATACATATATATGATACAGGCGAATAAATATGATTTAAAAAATCTGATGTGAAACACTCATACCACTTTCTCTTACTCCAATTAATGCAATATATCATTTGGTACTCTATCCGTCGAAGCATGCATATTTATATTGTTCGTGACCGGTTTCGGATTTTTATCCATCGTCAGAGTAAATTCACCTAGTTCGTGTAGAGAGTTCACTTCAACGTAATGTTTCTGTTACACTCTCACTTGTTGGTTGTACGTATCAACCAACCCATTGCTGACCCATCCACATATTCAATAATACAATATAATTAACAAATTTTCTTTAAAGTGGGTGGGTTTAGAAATGTTTACGTTGAGCTGGCAATAAAAGTAGATGGTAGGGGTTATATTTGAAAGTCACAACGGACTTGTTTGGAGCGCCCTCTACCAAAACCCGAGGGCAGATCCTCAGAAACTGTTCTAAAATCAATTTTTATGAAAAATGTCAATAAAAATTATAGTTATTATCTGTGCAATTAACATTCCAAGTTTAAAGGAAATCGTTCAAGTAATTTTCAAGAAAATTCCAAAACTCAAGGACAAATTCTGGTAAGTCGCACATTTCCGGTTAACTGGTATTCTTCAAATTTGGAATTCTAGCAATGCTTGTAATGTATCTTAATATTATATATGAAGTGAAGCTATAGTATAAATTGTAGTTGTAGAGGAAAGCTAAACGCTTCAGTTCTCTTCGAATGCCCTCCCCCCCAAATCAGAAAAATGTTTAAAATAAAAGAGATAGGTATTTATGTGGGTACATAGTAAACGAAGTTTAAAGAAAACGCAAAAGAATATCGGAAAAACTAAAAAAAAAATCCAATAAAGTCGCAATCCGGTTGATGGCAATGTGTGTGTGTGAGATATGCAGTTATTGTATATCTAAACGGAATAGCAAGCTGTGAGGAGCTACTGCGATTTTTCGTGTTGACAGAATTTTTTCCAGACACACACGCAGATTCATATAAATATACACCATTCTCAAAAAACATTTTTTCGTGCCCCGAGGATCTCAATATCCGGTGAAAACTCAATTTCGAAAATTTGACACTACCGCAACACCTCCGAAAGTAAAAAAAATAATATCAACATTGAAGAAAATTGGTTAACTCGTTTTCAATTTTTTCGCGATTTTCTCTTGAAAAACGGTTCCAAAGATTTTCCTAAAACTTGGCACATTTTAATTGAAATACGTTTCCAGAAAAAGTCATTTTTTAGAGTTGTGGAAGAACTGAGAGACCTAATGCCAATTCGTAGCAATTAGGAAAAACACCAAGGTTTTCTTTGAAGTGCTTTATCAGTAAAATCTATGGTTCTACTATTCACTTACATATTAAATGCATGTTAGGATTACAAGATTGCAGTAAATCGGTGTACCGGAAGCGTGACTTTACAAAATTGGGTTTCGGAGCTTTTTTGGAATTTTATCGGGAAAAAAAATGGCAACTCCATCGACTTTCTTTAAACATAGAACGCCAACGGCGCAGATATAGTGTATCACTTTTTATTGGAAAAAGCTTTTTCTGAAAACTTCAGTTTGGGGGGGGGCGGGAGCAAAGATGTCAGGTTTATTTGTTTATAAATTTTAATTTGTACAACCAATATTTCCGCGCTTGATAGTAGCGCAGCCATGCTGTCCACATTCGACTTTGGGTACGGAATACCCGCTTCATCTGAATGGCATGGGGTGTCCCAACCCTGTCAGGAGGGTGTTGTAAAAACCGTAGGCATTTCTAGCAGGGACTCCTACAAAATGGTACCACGGGATCGTGAATCAGCCCGGCAGAGCTTGCTCTGCATCCACGAGTTGAGGAAGGTTTCATGGAGGTCGAGGATTTGTGATGATGATAGCAGAGGTCCAGTATTCTCTGTTAGGTGGGCGGTGGATGGTTGGTTTGCCTTCGGGAATAGTTCCGCCTTCTCCCAGTCCCTCACAAGCTACATGTCCACATTCGACTAACTGGTACTAAAATCAACATGTGGTAATATACGGCATCAAATATACGTTCATTAAAAATTACAAGTTTAAAAAAAAAATCTGTCAATAAAAATTGTGGTGATTTGCTGTAAGACATGAAAAACCAAAACAAAAGAAATTATTGTTTACTGTGTGCATGTTAATGCTGGAGAGTAATAATACAAATATAAAGATATAATGCTTCCATTTTATTTGTCAAATAATGATGATGAAAAAATGTTTGTTTTAATTATAAAAGCGATTGTACATTGACCTTATTTTTATATTTTACTGTTCGGGCTTCGCATTGAAATAGTAGCTGGCAATGTATAAAGCACGCAAAGTAGTATTAATCAATAAAATATAAGAGCAATGACATATACAAGAAAAATGTAAACTACATAAATAAAGTTTACAACTTCAATACTTAAATAAATCTGGCATATTTTAAAATCAAATTTTTTTTTTCTCTCTCACTTTCTCTTACTAGTTGGTAAAGAGGAAGTATTAAGATCGTTAAAAATGCTTCTAAATTAAGTTTTTACCGGAAATACAAGTTTTGGGGTCCCCTGAATACGAAAAAGAATTGCTGTTAAACATTCACTCGACTTTCTTTTATTTCTTTTAATACAGTTATATATATAAAATGATAAATTTTCTTGAAAACTCATATCTTTCGTGAATGTCTTTACATAAACATAGAGGTGGTGGGGGATAAGCATCAACCTGCACTAACCTTGGCAGGTACAGAATTGATGATTTTAGTATGGCTCAATAGAGCGCTCTAAAAACACTGACCCATTTGCATAATAACATTTGAAATTAACCACGCCACAAATTCCGCTCAACTATACAAAATTTTTTTGGAAAAATGGTCAAATAAAATTAATACTTTTTTTCTGTGAAATCAGCATACCAAGTTTACAGGAAATCGTTTTAGCCATTTTCGAGAAAATTACAAAAAAAAACTGAAAGACCTGTTCGGAAAAGTCGCTCTTCCGGAACACCGATTAACTTCAAATTTGGAATTCTATCAATGCTTCTAATGTGATTAATATTATGGAGGTGGTAAAACCATGTACTATATTAATTATACTGAAGTTATACTATAGAAAGCATAATCATGCTGTTCCCCTAAAACCCCCCAAAAAATCAATTTTCCCGGGGAAATGTTTAAAATAGAAGTGATGCGTATATATGTATAGATACGAGTATATATATGTATTTAAAAAAAAATAACGGAATTGTAGCAGTCGCTTTTCACACAACTGCGTAAAATAAAACAAAAAAAGCCCAAATTTCGATGTTTTCCACATCGCGCACACACAGACAAATTGACAAAAAGTTTCTTTTTCCCCCTAACTCAGGTAGTCTCAATACATGTATCTCCGTTACAAATTCAGTTTCAAAACTTCGATACGATCATAATACTTCCATGTTACCAGGAGAAGTAACAGAAAGTAACAAATATCAATATACACTTCGAATTCATCACTTCTTATCAATGTTATATTTAGTAAGCCGTGTTTGTGTATGGTGAGCAAACTACCCCTCTATCCTCTCCATGGCCCTTTAATTAAACCAGCAACGACTTATAAATTCCTAAAATCACGGACGGTAGTGTTTGGCGGCCTTGTAATAAAACCTCATTCAATTATTCAGTGGCAAATACACTCTGTACTGTGCGCTCTCTTGGTGGTGGAGATGGGTAAGGGAGTGTATGAACTAACAAGCCTTTCTACAACACACAAACTTACACAACAACCTAGATATTAACTTCCTTTCCACCAGCTCATAAACGTATAGTATATTGTAAATAACAAAAAGTAATTCAAGCCGCAATAACTTATGCATTACGCGGTCCGGCCAACAGAAAATAAAATTAAAAACTCGAGAATCTATTTTAAAACGTTTACAGTGTAAACTGTTTCATTGATGCGTTTAAGGAAAATTAATTAATCTTCAAATAGTCTCGCAATCTAGTTTCTTTTTGTATTTATTTGATTGTTGCGACGTACGGCAACTAAGTGGTTTACCATATAATATAAAGAAGTAACATATTACAGCAGGGAAGAGATTAGCTCAGTGGTAGCGCGCTGGACTAACAACGCGGCGGTCTCGGATTCGAGTGCAGCTGCTGCCCTTAGATTTTTTTCTTCACTGTCCGGTGATGGACAGTGTTGTCTGTCAGTGCTGGCAGTGCACTGAGAAGGCTCCGAACTTTGAGGTAGCTATATGGGCCCAGAAGGGCTTTGAATAGCATAGAGCTTGGTCCCTCCCCATGGACAATAAAAAAAGAAAGAAAAAGATATTACAGTAGTTATAAGATATTACATCCCTGTCGTACAATAATTTTTACTTTCTCTTACTCCTGGTAACAGGAAATACTATAATCTTGTCAAATTTTCGAAATCGAGTTTTTCCGTAAATATCAATATCAAGTAATAATATCTCTTTATTTAAGGTCACCTGTCAAACAAAATAAATTAGTCAAATCCATTCTTCTAGTCCATTCTTGATCACGTGTTTGTCTTTTAGTTTCTATCTATCAAAGTTCCTTAAATATCTGACAAACTATGCAACTAAATAACGCAACTTTTTCAATCAGCATGAGCCGTTTTATAATTTATAAATGTAGTTTTTATGACTAAAATAATCATTGCAGTGGTTTTCGAGTAACTTCCGAAAAACTCAAAAATCCATTCAGTAAAGTTGCACTTCCTGTTAACCGATTTTCTTCAGGTTGGTTCGCACAGCTGCAAAGCATCAGAGATATTTTCCGTGATAGCCTGCTTCTTTTTGTAGCCATCGACCTGTTGCAAGCGTTCGCCCATCATCAGGATGTTTCGTCAAAACAGTGTAATAACATAAAGTTGCTCAGAATAAATTTAAGTACATACATTCAATTATCAACAAACACTCAATATCAACTAAATTTAACTAGATAATGAAGCAAGGAGGATGGGCATCTTTGTCAACGAAAAGAAGACAAAGGTCTTCGTGCTGAGGAGAAAAGTGCCAGTCCACCGCCCGCAACACCACGTAGTTGTGATTACCTCTTTGAAGCAGTAAGCAGCTTCCAATATCTCGGTTCTGTAATAAACGAAAATGTAGAAGAGAATGAAGAGATAAGAAAGAGGATCCTTGCTGGGAATAAAGCGTATTTTGCGATGGCCAGAATTCTGAAAAGGCGGCTCCTCCAAGATAAAGATCTACAAAACCCTCATAAGGCCACTTACGCCTCTGAAACATGGACGCTCAAGAATTCGTCAGCAAATATGCTGGACCGATTTGAGCGAAAAGTGTTGAGGCGAATATTTGGTGGAATACTTGAGAACGGCGTCTGGAGTAGAAGGAAAAACAGGGAATTATATGATCTTTACAAAGATGTAATTCTGTCAGCGCAGATAAGAATTCAGCGGCTGAGATGGCTTGGACACCTCCTCAGGACGGAACACTGCAGAATTACAAAAAAGATATACCAGGAATCACCTGATGGAGTAAGGCCAAGGGGACGTCCCAAGAATAGATGGAGAGACAGACAGCGTGCGGAGAGACATAAGAAAATTAAATATAAGTGTGGCGCACGCCCGGGATAGAGAGAGATGGTTGGCAATTGTGGAGGAGGCCAAGGGCAGCTACATGCGCCTGTTGCGCCAACAGAAGAAGATCAACTAAATTTGCTCTGTGCAAGTCCATGTTATCACACTGTTCTGACTAAAACATCCTGAAGATGAAGCAGGCTACATGGAAAATCTCTGATGACTTTCTTCAAATTTAGAATTCTAGCGTTGCTTTTGCAATATTCCGTGTTATATAGGTGGTAGAACCGTAAATTTGTATGAAATGGTACTTTACAGCGTAACCTCAACGCTGCTGTTATCCTCCCCCCCCACAAACCAAAAAAAAAATCAATTTTTAAAGAGAAGTGATAGGTATTATGTATGTAGATAAAATAAGAAGTTTAATGAAAATTGTTGGAGCCATTTTCGAGAAAATCGCGAAAAACTGAAAATAAAAAAACCATCAGTGAAGTCCGATTGATGGACTTTGTCAGAAAACCTTCGTGTCAGATGTGATCGTAGTATGTGTACGGCGGAATAACAAATTTGTCAGTCCTGTGATTTTTCGTTTTTGAGATATTTTGTGTCCTCACACACACACACACACACACAGACCATTCTCTATATACATTTTTTTTCTTATTTACGTGACCTATAAATAAACATGTACCTATTTCCGGTTAAACCTCAATTTAGAAAATTTGACACGCAATACTTCCTCTAATTAGGGGCAAGAGAAAGTAAAAATTGCAGAAAGCAAACAATTTTCTCGGAAATGTTATGTGAAGTGTGTTGGTAGGCGTACATTGAACTGGCCTCCAGTGTACAACTCTACAGTATAACAGTGTTTGAGATTTTTGGAATTTTCTCGAATATGCCTACAACGTTTTCCTGTTAATTTGGAATATAATCCTCTCATTTTTCAATATAAGCGAAGAGTTTAAGTTTGGCCGTTATTAATAATAGAACAATGGTTGCCAGGGGCCAAGAAAGAAAAACTTGTAAACTTCAAAAAGTATTGTTGTTGGACCCATCACCTCCCTTCTACTGCTACTATCACTTTTCCTTTAAACATTTTTCCAGTAAAATTGATTTTAACAGGGTTCCGGGAAATCTGTAAGAACGACTTAACTTTAAACTTTTTGTGTACATTTTAGAAGTTTCCGCAGAGAATGACAGAGGTCCCTCCCCCCCAGGTACGGCTACATCAATAAATTTCGTTATACATTATTCTTTAATATTGTTTACTCTCTTACTCCTGCCAGGAACAGGAAGTTTGTGATCGTGTCAAATTTATGAAAATGAGTTTTCACCGGTAATTCATGTTTTCTGGTCCCCTGAAGACGAAAAAGTGGTATTTGGAAATTAGTGTGTGCGTGTGTGTGTGTGTGTGTGTGTGTGGGATGATCAGTATAATTCAGAAACGGAAAATTGCAGTAAGCTCAAATTAGATATTTCGTTTAGTTGCCGTCCAGGTGATGCGATAAGAAGGTTTTGTTCAAAATAAGATTAGCTCTGTGGTAGCGGGCTGGACTAGCAACATGGAGGTCTTGTGTTACAGTCCAGCGGTATTGCTCTTAGATTTTCCCTTCCTAGGGGCCTCTACAGCTCACTGTCCGGTGATGGACGGTTTGACTGTAACCAGAGGCACATGTTGACGCGCCTTAAATTAAAAAAAAAGGCAAATTTTCTTAAAATTTCAAATTCTGCTCACGTGTAGGTGGCGAAGATACAAGTGCCAATATACCAACCGAGGCAAGTTGCGCCAATAATATTGAATAAACATATTTGAATTTTTAACTTATCAGATTCCTCCGAACCATTTAGAAATAATATTTTCAGAAAAATATTACAAATAAAAGTAATTTAATTCAGTAGGTTTGTATATCTGAGCAGTTAGTATTGCACGTTTAAAAGAAATCGTTGTAGTCGTCAACGATCAACAAAATTACGAAAAATATATCTCAAAACCTATAAATTGCACTTCCGGTTATTCGATTTCCTCTAAATTTTGAATTTTAGCCATCCTCCTAAATATATATTTATTATACAGATAGCAGCAGAACCATACATTGTTCAGAAATGATACCTTAAAGGAAAGCTCAACGCTACTGCCCCCCAACAAAATCAATTTTCTCTGGAAAATGTTTCAAATGAAAGTGAGAGGTATGTTTGTGTGTGTGTAGAGTAAACAAAGTTTAAAGGAAATCGCTGTTTTTAAGGAAATCACGAAAAATTGGAAAAACTATCGAGTTGTTAATACTCTGTGTATCAACTGTGTTTGCTCTGTGCAAATATATGTTATCACACTGTTTGACAAAAAGCATCCTGATGAAGGGCGAACGCCACAAAAAGAAGCAGGCTGTCACGGAAAATATTCCATCTATGATTTCAAACTTGGTTTTTTTTACAAGTGAAAATTCAGTATTATATAGATATAGGTGGAAAAACCAATAAAGCATAATAAAACGTCATTTTGGTGAGTGAAACGGACCGGATCAGCTCTTCTCCAAGAATCTATGTAAAAATCAATTTTCTCGGAAAAATGTTAGGCCTAACAAAAATGATAGGCCTGCGGATATGTAGTTAGTGTAATACAAAGTTTAAAGAGCCCTGTTTATCGTGAATAATCATAGAAAACTTAGAAGCGACATGGCACATTAATGGAAAGCTTAACTTCAACCTAATTCTAGTACTTACGCCTAAAATGAATTTTCCCCTCCCCCAAATGTTTCAAATATTTTCTCTAATTTTTACTTTCTCTTACTCCTACTAAAAGGAAGTATTTAATCGTGTCAAAGTTTTGATATCGAATTTTCAACGGAAATACACGTTTTGAGATCCGCTGAGTCCGAAAGAGTCGTTATTAGAAAATGATGTTTGTTTATGTATGTGTGTGTGTGTGTGTACATGAATAGCATAGTTACAAAACAAAGTCACATAAAGTTCAAACTTGAATTCCGCTTAGACATCACCCGACAATAAGCTAACTGTCAAAATCCCTCAACCGGAAGTACCATTTTACTAAATAGATTTTTCTGTTTTTTCCGAAACCGGTCGATGACCACAAAATGACCAGGCTACCACGGAAAATATCACTGAAAACTATCGAGCTTAGTTGCACTACCGTTTGATGGATTTTGCCCGAACCGTGTCACATGCAGCGTGGTTAGTACCTAGATAGAGTATAGTTTTGAGATATTATGTTCACACACACAGACACCCATATATATATATATATATAAGTTATAGGTTATATATATATATAGATATATATATATAAGTTATAGGTCATAACATAATTAGATGTAAGTTGCCGTTATCACTCTGTAGTGCTAGCAATAATGCAAGTTAAGAAACCCCCTCTTTACTGCTGTATATGTAACTAGTCCAGATATGAGAGAAGAGAAGAGACAATTTAATATTAATTCTAATTGTACTTTTATAGAGAAAGGACAGTAGAGTTCCCAAACTAGTATGTTAAATGAACATTAACGTTATTAGTTGGATATTTAATATTATTAATTATATAGAGTGTAATTAAAGAAATAAAGTTTTATAAAAACACACTATTGACTTTAATAATATAAGTTATATATATATATATATATATATATATATATATAGACCATTCGCTAAAAAAATTTTGTTTTCGTACTCAGGAGACTCCAAAACATGTATTTCCGGTGCCAACATAATTTGGAAAATTTGGCACACGACTTTAAAATTCGTCTTACTTTTATCTTTTGTGATAAATTTTCTTATTTGAATTGTTTACGGATACAAGTTTTTTTTTTTTTTTGGAGTCCAAGAAAATGTTTATAAAGAAATTAAGTATGCACTGTGTGTGTGGGTATGTGTGTGTGTTTGAAGAAAATCGGTAGACCGGAAGTTTCCTTTCCTAAACAGTGGTTTTATTTTTCCGCGATTTTCTCAATAAAGACCGATTTTTTTTTATAACTTGATTTACGCTCACAGAAACCTGTCCCTTTAGACTGTAACTTTTTCTCCTAGCAAATTGCTTTTAGTAAGGGTTCTGGGGGAGCTGTGGAAGTTGCAGCATCCTCTAAAATGCCATTTCATTGACTAGCTACCTACAACTGTATAATATTCAAGGCAACTAAATATTTAAGTCAAAATTCCAAGTTTGGAGAAATATTGCCATTTGGGACCATAGTAACTGCTATAGGAAAAGTCGTGTAAATGTTTCTCACAAGAATGGGTGTTTTCGTTGTGTAAATAGTAGTTTGGAACATAGATAGATGTCATTTTCAATTCTATCTATTGGCAGATAGATCAACAACATTGAACAAATTTAAATTATTTTGCCATACTGTAAATCAAATTTTATTCACCCCAAATATTTAGTTAAAGCTAAAAAAGTAATTCCGAGTACCAAAAAGTTATATATTAATAAATAAGAAATAAATCGAGACTCTCCCGTATGTTATATTTTTAACAGTACGTGTACGTATATTTACACGGCTAACATATTTGGCATAGTTCCCATGTGTGACACGTTTATTGGACACCTTATCAAAAAAGTATTGCTCCCTGTTCGAGTGTACTATAAACACAACACCTATATGGTCTTATTATCGCTTTGCATACTGCGTTCTGAGGCCCGTGTCTTTGAAAAAGAAAGATGATGTTGGTGTATCGAAAAAGTTATGGTGCAGGCGCTATTTTAGCGGCTCGAATGGTTCTCGGCCTCGAAAATTTAAAATTTTACAAATAAGATGATACACCTTTTCTATTTTATGCGTGCCACTCAAAAGCTGATTCTGTAAAACATTAACCGATTTTCTGCAAATCTGGAATTCTGATTGTTTCTAATGTATCATAAATTTTAATGAAGTGATACATTAAAGGAAAGCTTAACGCTACTTTTTCCTCCCCGGAATCTCCCCAAATAAAATTTTCCCGGAAGTTCAGACAAAAGTGATAGATATTCATGTGTGTTGATAGTAAAATCGTTCGGGCCCATTTTGAGAAAATCGGTTGGGTTTTGACTTATCTGTAATTTAAAACGGTTGATTTTATTTTTTACTGATTTATAATTGGTTGGTTGGGTTCGCAATGCTAGAAAATATCAGACATTTTTTTGCTGCATTTTTGTGGTCAACTTCGGGCGTTTTCCCATCTTCAGCAATATCTCGATAAATATCGTGTGATCTCACAGAATTGCAAAAGGCAAAATTTAGTTTCCACATTCTTTTGTTCATTTGCAGTCCCATTGATTACGCACAGGATGTATTAGACTGTTTATCAAGATATGCTAAAGACAAGAAATAGAAGAAACTGTACTGATAGCAGGACAATTTTGCATACTTTTCATGCGGAAAATACGAGTATCTCTGGTGTTTTTTATCGCGAACAAAGGAGGTTTTAAAGTACTTCTTCGAAGAAAGTATGACTTCGAACTTTGGTCTGATGGTCTAATGTCCTTATCTTAACTACAGTCAAGACCAGTGTACTACGAAGTAGAACTGAGTGTATTAGAAGACTGATTAACGTTGTCTAATCTCTAGGTGAATATATGGAAAATGTATTAGATAAGTTCTTGAAAGAGGAAAACTTGTTTAAAGTTTCTTGCCAAGAAATTAAAAATATGCCGGCGGAAGTAATTATTAATTAAGACATAAATACTATTCAAATTAGCCCAACACTAAGCGAGCTGTGTGGTTGTATTTCTCCTTCATTGATTTGTTAGGTAATAGTAATTATAAAGATTTAATAAATTCTTTTAAGAATATATCTATAATAATAACAAACTCATCAAATTTACTTAGTCACGCTTAAGCATTATTATTACTTCCTCTCACTCCTGTAAGTGATCAAATACTCTGCGTTCCTATAAAAATTGTCGTAATTCAGTTTTTTTCACAGGAAGTTCAAGCTTCATATTCCGTTTAAATAACCCTCACCATTGAGCGTTTACTGTTTTTTACTTCCTCTTACAGGAAGTCTTGCGATTGCTTCAGTTTTTCGAAATTGAGTTTACACCGGAAATGCATATTTTGAAGCCACCAGATGATTTTTTTTTTTTTTTTAATTTGACATTCACAACTATACAGCAAGTGTAAAAAGTGAATATGTTACAATAGAAGAATACATGCGCTAATAACCACAAGTTGATGCGCCGAGAAAAAAAAAAAAAAATAGAAGAATACAGGGGTGTAAACTTATAAGGCGATGCCACTCTCCTCGTGGAGATACTTTCTATAGCGTTTTATTAATAGTCAGTGTTAACTAGAAGAAAGATAGTCGCAGGATCAATAGCGTTTTAGTCTTCTAGAAGGGTTATTTGGAATAGTGAGACAGTAAAGCCTTTGGATAAGAGCGTTGAGATGTTCGATATGGAGTCATGGCATTTATTATAACGGTATTTTATTAGTTGTTGGACAAAAGGAATTTTGAGGTCGGTATGGAGGATTAAGGTAGAAACATAAAAGTGGGTGTTGGTAATCTTCTGAGGACTTTTGGTTGACCAGACCTCACATCTGGATGTCCAAAAGGGGTTTTATGATTATGTTGTAGATAACTGTTATTTTGGAAAGAAGTTTTGAGCTTTGGTCAAGTAGTCTAGAAACAAGTTTATATCATCTGTGAGTTCCAGTTTTTTTAATCTGGTGCGCGGATTCCATGTGAGTCGTTTGTCGAGATGATGGATTGTCAAAATTGGTATTGTAGTCCCATAGAGGAGGATGGGAGGGAGAGTGGCGGGTCGGAGAATGACGGATATATATTTGATTTTGGTGAAATTAACATTTATTCTCTACCTGATAATTCAGTCTTGAGAGACATGATGTGGGACTGCCGGACACGGGATACGAAAACAGGATGGTTTGGAGCAAACCTGAGTCCCAAAAAAATGTTTTTAGCGACTGGTGTGTCCGGGTGTACAAAACGTTACTCAGAAATGAAAAATCGCAGGAACTTAGTTATGAGTATTTAGGTGTAAACACAGCATCTGACCCGGAGGTTTCAGGGAAAAGATCTATCAACCGGAAGTACGCTTCACTGAATGGTTTTCTTTTTTAGTTTTGTAGGATTTTCTCGAAAAAGGCAATACTGCTGACTATATTGTAAAGTAAGCAAACTAACACAGCAATCCATATACTGTATTCTTTCTCTGTATTATTCATTAAGAAAAGTTATATAAAGCAATAATTTTTACTCTCATTATTATTGTGTGTCAACCTGTAGTACGAGTTGTGTCGATTTGAAATAAAATTCCTCTTTTTAAAAAATAAGTTTTCATTACAAAACTTATAACTGGCGCAGTCGGTAGGACATCTCCGGAGTATTTTTGCAAAATTTTTACAAATACTTCGAATTTTTATTCGTTCACCGGAGCAAGGACATTCAACCAACAACCAAGAGACTATCGCAGTCAACTGGGAGAACCAATACTACAGGAACCACATAATCCCCTTCACAGAGTCGGCAGAGCCAGTACCGAAGGGTTAACATCGACAGCAGTATCCACTATCACAAGTCATCGCAAGCATCAGGGCACATGAAGCGGACGATCGTACTGTGAGTGGACTCTAAACTTGAATACTACCAAAAAATAAAAATATCAATTTATTTATTATTTCAAGAAATTTCTTGTTTGAACAAAAAAGTTATATAATTTAATCATTTAAAATAACAATTTATACTATTTGTCTAACAAAATTAATTTAACCAAGAATATTACTTAATCTATTCAATTACTAATTAATTAGAATACTATCTCATTTTAAGATATTTAATAAACTAATCTTAAAAAAATGTCTACTACAGAGATTCAAAATTAGACAAAACTTACATTAATATCATACCAGAATTCAATGGAAATCCCACAAGCCTGAAAGACTTTATTGAGGTATGTGAAGAAATAATTACCCTTTTTGCCGTCAAAACACCCCCCCCGATCATGCACAAAATAAACTATTACTCAGAATAATCTTATCTAAAATTGTTTCCCCCGCTAAAGAGCAAATTAGCTCCTCATTTATTAGAACCTGGACGGACCTTAAACTAGTTTTATCTAACACCTTTACAACAGGGAAAGATGACCTGACATTAACCAGGGAACTCTGTACCTTAACACAAAGCAACAAATCCTACCTTGACTTTTACAAAGAAATTAAAGAACTTACTAATCATTACACAAGTTTCATATTTACTAACAAAACAGACAACACAGAAAGACAAATCCTTATTGAAAATTTTGAAAGACTAGCGCTCAGACAATTCTTGATTGGAATCCGAGAACCAGTCGGAACATCCATTAGAGCCAGAGTTCCTGACACTCTTAATGAAGCCTATCAAATTTTAATTAATGAATTCAATCTAGACCCCAATAAACTCTATACACCAACCCGAAAACATTTAACGAATCCCCCTATTACACAAAAATGCAAACCTCCATCTCAATTTATTCCACCTAACAATACACAAATTACACCACAGGCTACATCGCGATTTTTACCAATACGAAACGGACCCAGCCAGCAAAACTCTTATATTAGAAACGTTCAACACCAAAACTCTTATACTAACAAGCCTTCCCTACCGCAACCTACACCTATGTCTATAAGTGCCAGAAACACTACCTTTAGACCAAATCAACCTAAACAAGTTACTTACGGAAGACCTATTACAAGACAAAATTACACTTTCGAGGAATTAAACAACATAGAATCTGTGGAAAACACAGAAACTAATGAGCCAACACCACCTGAACAAGCACCAAATTATTTTTTAGAGAACACCCAGACATCACACGAAGTTACTTAACCAACATAAACAACGCAAACAGTGAATTACCGTACATACTCAACGACGGTAATAATCTGAAAATCCTTATCGACACCGGCAGCACAAAATCCTTCGTCAACCTCGAAATTGCAAAAAAATATTACAAAAACTCAATAGCGAAAGACCCATTTCAAGTGACCACAGCTCATGGCACATCGACCGAAAACTATAGCACCACCATACCACTAAACCAATTATTTAAAACAACAAACTTAACACTAAAATTCTACTTATTTAAATTCCACCAAAACTTCGACCTACTTCTAGGACTTGACAATCTCAAATTACTACAAGCTAACATCGATCTCAACCAAAACTTACTGATTACCCCCAATTGCAAAATAAAAATTAATTATAGTAACAAAACTGCAGAGAAACATATAAACCATACCGAGACGTACTTAATTGACAGTAGATCAGTACAACGTATAAAGATTCCGATAAAAAACATAAAACAAGGAGACGCTATTATTCCTTACACTAAATTTGGAAATTTGGAAATATCTGAATGCCTAGTAAACGTGAAAAATCATGAAGCATATTGCACCATCCTAAACCCTAGAGACGAAACAGTCAGACTAACCCTAAATGCACCTATAGAAGAAGAAAGTTTCATTAGTACAGAAGTAAACCAACTAAGTAATCTAAATCTCTTTGACCATAAGAAACTGACGTTCGACATAAACAAGATCAGGACTGAACACATGAACGCAGAAGAAAAACAAGCAATAGTAAATTTAGTTAATGAATATCGTGACATTTTCCACTTAGACGGTCCACTGACGTTTACCAACCAAATTAAACACCACATAAAAACTACAGACGAATTACCAGTCTACACTAAAACATACAGATATCCTCAGGTACATAAAGCGGAAGTACAATCCCAAATTAACGACATGCTAAAACAAAATATCATACGACCCTCAAACTCACCGTGGAGTGCACCCATCTGGGTAGTACCGAAAAAACTGGACGCGACAGGAGTACAAAAATGGAGAGTCGTAATCGACTATAGGAAATTAAATGAAAAAACCGTAGACGACCGATACCCTTTACCAAACATAACGGACTTATTAGACAAACTAGGCAAATGCCAATATTTCTCTACACTCGACCTCGCATCTGGTTTTCACCAAATCTAGCCTTTAGTACCGAAAACGGACATTACGAATTCCTAAGGATGCCGTTCGGGCTGAAGACGTCCCCGAGCAGCTTCCAAAGGGTTATGGATTCCATTTTACGAAGGATACAGAACGAACTATGCCTAGTATACTTGGACGACATAATAGTATTAGCACTAGCCTACAGGAACACATACATAGACTACGTGAAGTATTTGAGAGACTGAGAAGAGCACAATTCAAAATACAGCTAGACAAAACCGAATTCCTCAGGAAGGAAGTTGCCTATTTAGGACATGTTGTCACCCCAGACGGAATTAAACCAAAAAAAGACAAAATTAAGGCCATAGAGAACTATCCACTACCTAAGACTACGAAACAAATAAAGGCATTCCTAGGACTGTTAGGCTACTACAGACGTTTTATCAAAGACTTTGCACAAATCACCAAACCAATGACCAAATTACTAAAGAAAGGCGCAACAATCAACTGCAATGACCCAGAATACATCAACTGTTTCAATACCTGCAAAACACTACAAACAAACGAACCAATACTTAAATACCCAGACTTTTCAAAAGAATTTATACTCACTACCGACGCAAGTAATTTTGCTCTAGGAGCAGTACTTAGTCAGAAAACACAAAACCAAGACCTACCCATCGCTTTTGCGAGCAGAACACTTAACGAATCTGAATGCAACCTTGCCACAATAGAAAAAGAATTGCTAGCCATTGTTTGGACGACAAAATATTTAGGCCATACTTATTCGGCAGAAAATTTAAAATATACTCTGATCATAGACCGTTACAATGGTTATTTTCATTAAAAGAACCGAACTCAAAACTCTTACGCTGGCGACTCAAACTTGAAGAATTTGACTACGAAATCATTTACAAAAAAGGTTCCGAAAATATAGTAGCAGACGCCCTCTCCCGAATTGAACTACATGCCAATGAGACACAACCCATCGACGACAGACAAAAAGAAATTAATGACGTAATAAACGAAATCATGGACGAATATAATAGAACCAACCAAAATAACCCCACCCAATCTGTAGCTGTTAACGTAGAAGAAAACGGCGGAAGCGACAATACAGCACACTCCAACGCAAGAAGTAATACCGACATTAACATCCCAATAATAGACGGACCCGTGAACCACGGTAGGAACCAAATAATTATCTCCGAAGTAGAACACAGCCCAGCCGAACCAATTACCTTAAACCTATTCAATAACAAACAAAGACTCATCATCCAATTCTCCATTAACAATTTCGAAACAGAACTAATTAAATTTATTAGAGAGAAAGTAATCCCCAAAACCAGATACTGCCTATACTTCGAAACTGACACATATGAAAAATTCTGTGCTATTTTATTTAAACACATTAGAAACTCCGAGATCAACTTCGTACGTTATACACAAAAACTTATAGACGTAATAGAAGAGGATGAAATGAAAGAAATAATCGAAAAATACCACATTAGTAAAACCAATCACCGCGGGACGACGAGACTTACACACGAATAAAAAACCTTTATTACTGGCCAAATCAAAAAGAATCTATACAATCTTACATCAACCAATGCGAAACATGCCTAGTAACAAAATACGAACGAAGACCATTAAGACTCGAATACAATATCACTCCTACACCCACAAAACCCTTGGAAACTCTACACATTGACACTATAACTCTAGACAACAAAAAATTCCTAACATTAATATGTCCTTTTAGTAAATATGCTCAAGCATACGCCTTAAAATCGAGCCAAGGAATCGAAATAGTTAACAAATTAATAAAATATTTCAGTCATCACAACATCCCTAAACAAATTATTACAGACAGTGGCCTCGAATTCAATAACTCACTGGTAAAAGAATTACTTAACTTACATAAAATACAAGTACACTTCATCTCAACGCAACACCCAGAATGTAATGGATCAATTGAAAGACTTCACTCCACCCTAATCGAACACATTAGGCTATTTAACAATCAAGATGAATACAAAAAAGAATCAATCGAAAACAAAGTCAAGTACGCAATCATTGCTTACAACAACACTATACACACTGTGACTAAATTAAAACCCTTTGAAATACTATATGGGAACCTAGACAACGATTCACCCTTCAATATAAACTTAGAATTACAGTTAATTAACAATTACATAGACAAACACAAGGATAAACTAAAACTGTTATACAGAAACGTAAACGAAAGGAACATTAAGGCCAAAGAAAATACCATCGGGAAACTGAACAGAACTAGGACCGATAAACCTACAAGAACTAGCGAATTACCAAAAAAGGTGTACATAAAAAACAAACAGAAACAAAGTAAACTTAAAGATTTGTACAAACCGGAGAAATTGATAGAAGTAAACGAGAACCTAAAAACAGGCAAGATCGTTCCACAACATTCTAATACTAGGGAAAAGATCCACCTCTCAAACACTCGAAAATTCGGAAAACCAAATTTTCCGTTCGATCCAGGACCCTCTACTTCTAAAGATTAATATCGAGACTTCGGATCAATGACATAAGCAAGAATAGGCATCAATTAGAAAAGGATTGAATTAAATAGTAAAATTTATAATTTATAATAATGGAATAATTTAATAAAATTTATAATAGTAAAAATAATTAAATAATAAAATTGTTTATTTTATGAAATAACTTAGCTGATAAAAAATTTATTGTTCGCTGAATACGAACAAATAGTAATATAAAACGAGTTCAAATGAAACTTTAACTGAAACGAGTTAATACAAAATAAAACGTTCGCTGAATACGAACCGTGAGAAAAAATAAAATAAAATAAAACGTTCGCTGAACATGAACCATGGGAAAAAATAAACAGTTCGCTGACAATGAACCCAAGTAAATAAATAAAATCAGCAGACCTAGCTAATAAGACACTTAATGAGATATGTAATAAGATATTTAATAAAACCTTAGAGAAATAATATAGAATAAAATAAAATTAAACTCAATAATAATTAATTCTCTAACTAGTTAGAATAAATTAATAAACAATTAGACATTAAGTAAAATTACGGCTTTACATTGTTACAGAATTCTAATCATCTGTCAAAGCCTACAATTCGACAACATTAGTAATTCTAGCGGAACAATTATGATAGACTTAGGAACTACGAAAATACAAACTTCTGACTACCAAGTCTAGTATTACTACCCTCTCCAAGAATTAAAACTTGTATACACTAAGCTGACTGAAAATAAAGAAAACATACTCAAAAATCTAACCTCAAGTCAATCTACTCGATCAATCTCCAATTTCGTAAAATTACTAGAGTACAATTCAATCAAGTTAGAAAACAAATATAGACTACTATTTTCTACTAGACATAAAAGAGGACTAATCAACGGATTAGGAGCCATCCTAAAACAAATTACAGGAAACCTAGACTCCAAAGACGGAGATAAATATAACGACCTATTTAAA
Organism: Triatoma infestans; assembly: GCA_011037195.1. Taxonomy (NCBI): domain Eukaryota; kingdom Metazoa; phylum Arthropoda; class Insecta; order Hemiptera; family Reduviidae; genus Triatoma; species Triatoma infestans. The sequence goes on along the minus strand of JAAEAF010006312.1, from coordinate 13,255 downwards.
CAAATTGAAGATAACCAACTTAAATTAAACTCACAGAACAAAAACAACCAGCTATACTTCCAAAAAGTCACTGAAGAATTCAACAAACAAATTAGTACTATCAAATCAAACGAAATGATCATTCAAAGTGAAATGATGAGATTCAAACAATTCATAAACAATGAAATTGACCAGGACTCCTATTACCAGACGGTGATTCTACTACAAACATTAATCCAAAATACAATCGCTATCACCACACTCCTAGAAGAATTAGAAACTTCCTTAACTTTCTGCAGCATTAACACACTGCACACTTCTATAATACACCCTAGCATCCTCTTAGAACTGATAAACATACTTACTCAAGGGTCAACCCTCAAACTAGAAAATAATTGGGACCTAAACAAATTAATAACTCCTCACTGTAGACTAACTGAAAAAAAAATCATCTTCATACTAGACATCCCTATCTTTGAGACCAAACTTATAATCTATACCAAATATCCTTTCTACCTATATTTAGAACCAATGAATTCTTGATGATAAATAGGAATAAGATTATAATCAAAGGATAATGATAAAATTTTTAAGGTAACAAATTGTGTAAATTGTCAAACAATTCATTATTGTAAGCATATGTTCAAATTAGAAGACACTTGTCTTAAGGATATTGTAAACAATATAGGTGTTAAAAATTGTGAATAACATAAGACAGATGTACATTTTATGGTCTATCAAATAGAAAACAGCAATACTCTAATAATTGTTAATCCTGATGAAAGAAATGTAAATGTAAAATGTAATCACGAATTATTCAATTTAAAAAAGAAAGGCATCTTTAAAGTCAAAAACGACAATTGTATAATTAATAATAAACTATTTCAAAACCAATCTTTGGGCAGAGAAATTGTCATGGAATACAGTTACAATCTAGAAAAATTAGAACTTAACAATCTAACAAAATTGCACCTCAACGACCTACAAGAAATAAAAATTTTACCCGCTAAATTAGAAGAAATTCGAACTAACAATCATAATCATGTTAACTCTCCTTTTAATTACTTCAATCTTATAATTTTGTACATTACTTTGATTGCTGTAATATATTTTATAATTAAAAATCCTTGTAAAAAATATTGTAGGAAAAATGAACCAACTCCCGAAAGCGGAAATTGTCCACCGCAAATTTCCCTCTAGGAGGGGAGGAGTTAAGAGAACAATATTGCAATACTCCTGACTATATTGTAAAGTAAGCAAACTAACACAGCAATCCATATACTGTATTCTTTCTCTGTATTATTCATTAAGAAAAGTTATATAAAGCAATAATTTTTACTCTCATTATTATTGTGTGTCAACCTGTAGTACGAGTTGTGTCGATTTGAAATAAAATTCCTCTTTTTAAAAAATAAGTTTTCATTACAAAACTTATAACTTATATAAATGCCCAATCACTTTTATTTGAAACATTATCTCGGGGAAATTTATTTTCTGGCTATTTACATTAAGCTTTTTTCTCAAATACCGTTTAATATAGTTTATGGTCACACCACTTATATAATATTAAAATACATTAGAAGTATTGAATTTTGAAATAAATCGGGCAACCAAAAGTGCGATTTTACAGAATTGGTTTTTGAGTTTTTTTTTGGAATTTTCTTGATAACAGTTACAACGATTTGTCTTTAAATTTGGAATGCTTGCAGTATAGATAGAAACGGGATCTGTTGGATATTAAAGTCCAAGAGAGATTAATGACCAAGTTTTCAGTCCTATTTTGTTTTAACTGTTCACTTTTGAGATGCCGCCTACTGGCGTTCACTAGGCGTGATCTAGTAAAGCGTTTAGTTTTGTGTACCTACAACAGATTAATGTAAAATATATATTCATTTACTACTGTTTGAGACTGTTTTTTTTTTTTTGCCTGTAATATTCCAATAGTATCACTGTTATTTGAAACATTTTTCTGAAAAAATTGATTTTAGAGGAGTCTTTGAGATCTGTCAGTTGGTTTAAATTTAAATTTGCACAAGCTTTGTTGCTGTTGACATAGAGTACTTCACATAACGCCGCCCAGGTATACAAGTAAATCACTATCACCATTAGAGAAGGGATTAGCTCAATGGTAACGCGCTGGACTAGCAACGCTGAGATCCTGGGTTCGAATCCAGCCTTGCTACCCGTAGATTTTCTCTTCCTCGGACACTCTACAGCTCACTGTCGGTGATGGGCAGTGTTGTCTTAATGAGAGAACTCTGTCCGGAGGCCGGCAGTGCACTAAGAAGGCTCCGGGCGCAAATGACCATAGATGTTGACGCGCCTTAAATTAAAAAAAAAAAATTACCACCATTCTTTGACCAGCCTAACTAAACATTGTAGCGTTGGATTTTTAAAGAAAACTTCTTAATTAAATTGTATCAATTGAGTTTTTCACACCAGATTTTGTTGTTTTTTTTTCTGCGTACTAACTACATGCTTTTCCAGATAAATTGATTTTAGGGGCTTCTGATAAGAGTTGTTGAGAAGTTAAGTTACTCTCGATCATACCACTCATTACAATTGAGGTTCTACAATCTGGTGGGAGTTATGGGAACTAATATTCAGTAAAAATTCCGATTTTTAGGAAAATTTGTCAATCAGTCAGAATCAGTCAGTTTGTCAGTGAGAATTGCAGACCTGTGAATGTTTCTGCTTAAAAATTGTAGATTTATTATATTATTGAACATAATTTATATCATATTCTTTTAAGTTAATTACGAAACAAATATAATATACAAATGAGATGATCAAAGCATAATTATTATGAATGGAAGGGACCATGAATCACAAGTTGATCAATGTGAATCATTAAGTAATAGAGAAATAGGGACAGTGCCACTTGGTCATCACATCTCTGCAGATCTCTCTCTCTCTGGTTCACTTCCATTCAGACTTTCTCACTATACACTTTCACACACACATTAATCGTATATATGTTATTCTGCCTCCCACTATATGAATTTAACCATTGCTCTGTGAACTATAATACTGGCTGTGAATGATCAAATTATTTTTAATTTAGTAATTTGATTTAATTTTCTTTTTAAATAAATGAAAAGAATTATATTTTTCTTTAATTTTTTTTTTTTTTTTACTTTCTGAGTTTTCGTCAAAATCGGTCAACCGGAAGTACCACTTTATTAAATGGATTTCTCAGTTTGAAAACGGCTCCAACAATTTCCTTTAAAACTTTGTTCATCAACTAAACATAAAAGAGAGAGCTACAACTACTTTGATTTCGCGATAATTCATTTTAGTGGGGGGAAGGAGTGATGCAAGGGCTTTCTTCTTCTAAAGTCCATTTTATTATAATGGGGTGTATAAAATAAAAAGACCGTAATTCAATAAGAAATCCATCTTCTTTATTGATTTTCAAAATATAGCCCATTGTGATTCACTATTTTAAGCCATTTTTCTGCCAGCTGTTGGATCCCTCGCTGATACCATTCCTTGGATTTGGAATAAAAAAACAAAACTTCTGCACTCCAATTTTAACTTCGTTGAAGTTATTACATTTTCTCTCGCAAATAAACTGTGCAATGGTTCAGAACAAATAGTAGTCGGATGGAGGAACTAAGTCTGGACAAAAGGGTGAAGTTGTAAAAGAAGTTCAATGCCATCAAGTTCTTCAATTTTTACTTTCTCTTTTTTCCATTAATTATTTATCTGTGGGGAGGGACCGAACCTACGCTATCCAAAGCCCCACCAGGCTCATATAGCTACCCCAAGAAAAACAATCAACCGGGTCTAGAACAAATATCTAGACCCGGATCTAACCCATCTAAAATTCACCGCAGTCCGAACAGATCGGACAATAATATTAAAGGGAAATAGTCTAAGCTCTTCCACCAAGATCCGTATTCTTACGGGTTTTCTTAGGGGGCACTACAGACTCAGGGGACACCTGAGGAAGCTGGGCCTAGAAGATGATGGCCTATGCAGATTCTGAGGAGAGATTCTTTGGAGGGAACTCCAATATATCTCACACCAGCTGCGACGCTGGCATCCAAAGAAGTTAGTTGCTACTAAGTAGGAGGGAATATCCACCCTAGAACCCACCAAGATTCTGGGATTCCTTAGGGAGCTCAGCTTGGAGCGGGTACAATAGACCAGTGGATGGTCGCAGCGCATAACCCCTCCCCCTCAAAAAAGCTCTTCCACAGACATCCTGTTCCGAAGAAAGTTCCTGAACCTGATTTCCTGACAACCCAAACAATCTGTCATAAGATGGATGGGTGTTTTTTCCTTTGTCTCACGAACTCTACAAAGGGAATCCGGCATGAGCCCCATTACATCCAGTAAGGGGTGGAAGACACAGCAACGTCTCACTAATATGCCAGTCCGGACCTCGATTAGCTCTTAGACTGCCGACAACCAACTGTGCTCATCCATAAGGATGAATGCTGTGAAAAGCTATTCATGAAGCTTGACTCCAACACACTGGAAGCTTGACAGACATGTGCCAGAAAACCAACACCAGGCCGGAACTAATGAAAGGGTGAGAGGCATCTAATTTGGCAAACCTCTCCACCTCCTCATTCCCAAAAATTCCCATATGACTATTAATTAATATTTTACTAAATATTATGAATCTCCGGAGAAATTTTTATGGATGTTTGGTAATCAGTTTTATTAGTTTCCACTAGTATAAAGGGCTAAATATAAAATGGCGGACATACAATGGATCTTGCAGCCTAATTCTCTTTTGCTTTGTTTGTGAACAATGGAATGAAATTGCTGAATTTTTTCTTTATAGCTCACATTAATTACATAAAACAGTAAATATTATGTTAGAAATATCTTAATATTTTGCTTTTCTTTGTTTTTAAGCAATATCTTAAGATAATGCTTATCTTTTTGTTTGCACAATTTGATAATTTTATAAAATACCTGCGAAGGGAAAATTAGTAAAAAATTCTAAATAGTTTTTTCAAAGAAATAATTAAGCAATCACCATGTAGAAGAGGAAGTGTGAAATGTGGGTGTATGTTAGGCCAATCAGAAATTCAGAATTATCATGTTGACCACGCCCATATTTAACATCTTCACTTCTACACTGTGATTGGTTAAATATTTATAGCTAATTATTTCCATGAAAAATCTAGTTTAGAATTTCTTGACTGATTTTCCCTTTGTAGGTATTTTATAAATTATAAAATTGTGCAATAAAAACTTGTATAAAAAAAAATGCAAAAAATCAAATTATTTCTAACATAATACGTTTTATAAAATTAATGTGAGCTGTAAAGAAAAAACTTCAATCCATTGTTGAAAAAGAAGGCAAAAAAGAATTAGGCTGCAATGCGTAAGTCCGCCATTTTGTATTTGACCGTTTAAACTAGTGGGAAAAAATAAAATTGTTAAACACCCACAAAAATTTCTCAAAGGAATTCATAATTTTCAGTTAAAAAACTTTTATTAGACCTGGAGTTCGTAGTTGTTCATTATATTGTCCTTAATGTTATTATGTAGGTTGCGCAGTCTACAAAGTATTGAAAATGTCGATATATCGCTTCTGTTGGTCATTTAAAGAAGTTTTGGTAGAGGGGGAAGTGTATGACTTCCTCAAAAAAAATCATTTTAATAAGTTTAGATTCTCAAATTGATATAAAATTGAAGACAAATGAATATTTAGTAAAAATAATAGGTTTATAGGAAATTTGTGAATTAAATCTACGAAAACTGCAGTAAGGGAAAGTCGTGTGAGTGTTTCACACCAGATGTCCCCCCCCCACGATGGTGGGTCAACAACACCTTTGTGTCTCTCCCCCAAAGGAATTGAACTCTGGTAAATCACCAAAGGCGAAAGTGCTAATCCTACTGAGGAGTTATCCTACTTTTTATGCCTAGACGGAAAAATCAAATTGGAACTTTCTGTGTTTTTTCTATTTGAAGATATTATATTCAGATATCACACAATATCACTTATAAACACACAAATCATTCGTTAAAATTAGAAGTTTTGTTCGCTGTTCTCAGAAGATCACAAAATATGTACTTCCGGTGAGAACTTGACGTCGAAAAGTTGTCATAATCGCATTACTTGCTGTTATCATCCGTAAAAGAAAATAAAAATATTGAGTGTTGCCTGTTATAGATTTAAAAACAAAAAAAAAAACTTGAAGAACTAATAAATTCTTTAATATAAATTTGAAAGTTTTCTGATTTTCAATAATTTGATATTAAAGTAATATAGATGTTTTGGTGTTCGTTACGACCGCTGTATTCAATGTTGTAAAATAGATGTTGAGGTATGGTCATAAGAAAAAAAAACTCTTTTTAAATTTTCAGCGACGTTGTACAATGTACAGACAATACGATCAAAAAATTCTTTCTCTAATTTCAGACTCAGAAACTTACATCAAACTTAATACAGATCCTACAAACTCAATTAAAACTGCTACCACCAAACTAATTACAGACTTATACAAACAAAAATTAATAGATCTCAAAACTAAAATTCGTCTCTCAAATTCCTCACCCACCCCACCAAAAATTTATGGCTTAGTTAAAACACATAAAAACAATAATCCATTAAGATCAATAATCTCATTTATCAGTGCACCTGCATATAACCTTTCAAAATTCCTAGGTGAGATATTAAAACACATTGCTGATAACAGTTACAACATTAAAGATTCATTCAATTTGAAAAAGTGATAACATAAAAATCCCTATAAACTGTATCCTTATTTCATTAGATGTCGCTTCCCTGTCCACAAATGTTCCCATTGAAGAAACGATAGAAATTATAAAAAGATATTTTCATGTTCTAGAGAATATCCCTCTTCAAAAATTCATCTCTCTGTTATACCATTGCTGTAAATCAGGGTATTTTCAATACAATCAACACTTTTACCAACAAATCTTTGGCACAGCAATGGGAAGTAGCCTAAGACCTCTTCTTGCATCATGTCAGAATTAATTCAAAATTCTATTAAAAAACTAACCTTTATAATTCCTTTTTTCTTCAAATATGTTGATGACTGTTTAATGGCTGTCCCTAAAGAACATATCCATACATCCTGAATACCTTTAATACACCAGCTCAGTATTTAAAAAATAGACTAACCACATAAATACGATTGCAAACTAAAAAACCGACTGACATGACTACAGCACTAACCAAACATTGCATACAACACAAACACGAATTTGACTCAATTAACAATAATAATAAAAAAAAGAAATATATTGGAAATGATACGTATTAAAAAAGATACATTATCTCCTGGAATTCTCTTAACAATAAACACAATAAGACAGATTTTCCCATCCGCTCTCCTAGCCCTTTATAAAACCTAGCACATCCAATTTCTGTACACTTGGTGATGGTACATCACAGGTTAAACTGTAGGTTTTAAGAAAATCTAACAAGAAATTTTTGTAAGTTCACTTCTTCTGTTATTTCCATATTTTACTATTATATACTACGTATTGTGTAAAATTTTAATAGTTGTGACGTAGTTTTTTTCCAATTTGTTCTGCAGTATTAGCAATAGCTAAAATAAATTTCATTTGCTGTATATACGAGTATATAAAATACTGTTTATTTAGTTTATTTATATAGTTTATTTTAAAAATTTTTATTTTAAGTTTATATTTAATGTTGTTATTTCTTTTTCTTTTTTTCTGATTTGTATTAACACCTTTGTACAAACCCTGAAGAAGGCAATAAATTTGCCGAAACGTCGGTGAAAATTTAAAAAAAAATTTTTTTTATGATCGAACCTCAACATCTATTTTACAACATTAAAGTAGTACCTATACAAAATACAATGTACATATTAGATATGTTTTGTTGTCCCTTCCGCCCCCCGGCTGAGAAATTTATAATGCATAAGGTTTGCTGATTTAACAAAGACCTCCCATTAGAGGACCACAGATCGATAACCAATCATGCTTCAGCTTGAGTTATCCAGAGTACGAACAATTACTAATCATTATTTTCAAATGTAACTTACCGAAAATTAAGTACATATTAATTTACTGTACTGTATATTAGCAACAAGGAATTTTCATATACCTGTTTATTTAGAAATATATTGCAGCCTATTAATTAAAATTGTATTTCCTACTGGATTGATTCGTACGCGGATATACCACCTACCTATATTATATTAAATTATCTTGGAAGCATTGCTAGAATTCCAAGTTTGAAGAAAATCGGCTAACCGGAAGCCGTTTCCGAGATTCTTTTTTACGAAAATGGCTTCAAAAATTTTCTTTTAACTTAGAATGCCTGACCTCACACACACAGCATACACACGCACGCACACACACACACACACAACACATACATACACCTACGTAAACTTATCCCTTTTATTTGTCATATTTTTTCGAAAAAAAATTATTTTTGATGGGCATTCTGGGAAATCTGTGTTTTAGTTCGCTGGAGCCCACTGATCGCGTATGTCATTCAGAGAACCTATATAATGTCATCAGAGTGTTTTGAATGGGTTAAACATTTCCTTCAGTCGTTTCGCGCTGTGAGTTGTCTATAGACGCACTACAACGCGCATTACCCCCCAGAAGTCACAAGGTGAGAACTCAATTTGGAAAATTGACAGGTCGCAGTATTGAAAAAATAAATCGTAGAAAGCTTAAACTTTTATATTTCTGGATATCACCAGGAGATCTGAAATGATAGAATGGAAATCTCTCAACCGGAAGTACTTACGACTTTATGAATACATATTTCAGTGACGCGATTTCTCTTGAGAACGGCTCCAACGACTTTTCTTATGTTGGATATGTATCATGCACACACACGCATGCACACATATAGTTTTATTACTTTTATTTGAGATTTTTTTTTCAAGAATAATTGATTTTAGAGCGTTTCCATGGGAGGAATTGCGTTAGACTCCACCTAAAATGTCATTTCGCTGTGCTATTGGTTGTACCACCTGTATAATATTAATGGGAAATCAGTATGTTGCTAATATTACGAAAATTGATTTGACCGGAAGTACGAAATTTCTTGATATATTTTTTCTTTCAGTTTGCCATGATTCTCTCGATAAGGACACCAGCAAGTTTCTTTAAATTTGATATATAATAATAATAATGCTTTATTAAAGTATTTACAAAAATATATATAAAAAAATACAAAGCATAAAGGCATGGCGTAACGCCGTCTGCCAGAGTTTACCGCTTTTGACAAAATTTTAAAACATAAATTTTATAAAGAAACGGAAAAAAGAAAAATAAATAAAACAATTGGACCCAAAAAGAAAATTACAATAAAAAAAAAAAACCAAATAATACAATACTTAAGGGTGGTATGAAAATAACTTCAACTATTACAGAATATAATACAAAAAGAAAGAAAATGATAATATACAAAAAATGAAAAGAACATCATAAATTAAAAAAAACAAAAAACAATATTGCTTGACTTATAAATAAAAAAAAATTATGAAACCTCAGAAATTGTTCCCCCAAAAAAATAAATAAATAGATAAAAAAAATTTGAAGTGTCAGGGGAGATCTGACAACCATTCATATCTGACTTTCCAAGCATGGCGGGCGTAAGATATTAAGGGGCGACAATTGGTCTGGCCGGACAAAAAGCAAATAATTTTTTCCCTAGAGAGGGATGGTGCACCCAAGTGCAATATACGGAGTTCGGCCAATATAGGGCATTCACCTAGAAAATGGTAAAGATCCTCTCTGCAATTAAAATTACAAAGTGAACACCTTTCTTTATCAGGATCACCTTCCACCCACGGCTTGTAATTAAGATAAAGCAGCTCCCCTCTCAATTTAATTAGCCACCGGAATTCCGAAAAACGCAAATTTTTAAGGACATCGTTTGTGCCAAAACTGTTGTAATCTGAAATAAGAGCTCTGTATAGTTGAAAACGTCCAGACTCAATGGCACGGCTAACAGACTCCTCCAGGCGAGCGGCTCGGATTAAGGTCGGAAGTTTGGACAGCTGACAAAACCAGGTAGAGAAATTATCTGACGAAAGCGGAAAATCACGAAATTTGATATACTATCTAGTTACATATGAAGCCATATCAGTTCTTTCGAGAAAATATATTTTAGAGCCACTGGGGGAGCCGGGTAAGTTCCCCCCCTGTTCTCCAGTATTGAAACCAACTGGTAGGTTTAAGTACAAATTCAGAGTTTGGAGGAAGGGTGTTTTACACCAGCTCTAATTTTCATTAGAGTATTTATTCACCTTGTTTGTATATTAATAAACTTTTTCGCCTGCCTCTGACCTGAGGTTTTAACCCACCGTTCTTGTGATCAATCATGAACCCATGCTCTGATTGTTGCACTCCTGAAGCATTTTGCAAAGCCGCAGAAAAGTTCAATGAGTGTTTCAATAGAGCTCGCAGGAAAGGTGATCTACCATCTCGTTGCCATTATAACCTGAATGCCCGGGTACAACCTAGAAAAATCTAATTTTGGCTACTAATTTCCAAGCTATCCCACACCAGCCTTGAGCTGACGATACGAGCTAATTGCTTGCAAAGTAGCCTGGCAAATGAGACTCTGGAGTTTTGTACTCCTCTCTTTTTATCTCAGTAGCACAGGTAATTATTGCAACTAGCTCCGCCTGAAAGCTTACCGAGATGACACCTCAGATTGGCCGTGCTTCCAAGCTTCTCTGTTAAAACTCTGAAAGTCTTGCAGAAATTGTATGTAGGAGCCATTGTATCGGAGGACAGGCCCAAACTTGTGTACGCCTCCAGATGCTTGCTTAGTCTTCGATAGTTTCCACAATGCCTAGAACAAATGGGAGCTTATCCCTTTAATAATCTTTAAAGTTTGTTTGTAAATGTTTAAAGATTATATATAAATTTATACGAATAACATAGTTCAAAAACAACTGCTTGGGCTACGCCTTGGATGTATATGTGGAGTGGAGGAAGGTTTAAAAGGACCTTCAATGTCTATAATTATTTATTATCACAAGTTCTGGCCTATAACTATTACAGTTTTATGATACCATTTTCTAATACATTTAGGCGTTTGTTGGAGGGCGGAACCTCCACCCCGGCAACAAATAATAAGTAAGCAAATACATAAACCAAATGATTTTTGAAACAAAAAGTAATTAACCACAATTGAAAACATGGCTCCAAATAAGAAAGTTAACGCCAAGTGTCACAAACTTATAAAAATGGTGTAACATTCCATACTTGTATTTCTTTCAGAAAAGTTTTGAAGTTGTGTGATTGGTATAGGATATACTAAAATATTAACTTGCTAAGTTCTCTACCCCGATTCCAGAACTTTATCAAGTTATTAAATTTTAATAGGTAAGAAAATAGGATACACGTTCTGACATCCTTGATGGATCATACAATGAAATTTTTATCAACTCATGGTTAGTAGTTGAGAAATAACCTTCAAAGTACATTAATTTACTAACTTTCTCTTTATTGTTGTAAAAGAAAGTGTTACAAACATTTGATGTCCCTTGAATCTGAAACAGTGGATTTTAAAAATTTTGTTTGTAAATGTTTAAAGATTATATATAAATTTATACGAGTATAATAGTTCAAAAAAAAAAAGTAAAACCTTATGTAGAATATATAATTCTTACTAGATGCTTAATTGTCTTCAATTTAAATGGGTGGGAGAATCTGAACTTTATAGAAACAACGTTTTCGAGAAAGCATAACTTTTCCCTCCTCCAAAACCGCGCTTAAATGAATTTTGTCGGACAAAGTTGCAAACAAAAGTGATCGGCCTTTGTATGGATAGTTAGATAACAAGTTTAATGAAAACGGTGTTGCAAACTAAACAAAATGGTCAAGTAATTCGCAAATCTGGTCAACTGATCGGCCGAAGTCGGTATTTTGGCATCATATTTAATTATCATTGCTATTATATAGATGATACAATCGTATAGTAAATTAAAATAGCACTTTAAAGAAAAGCATAACTCTACACCTCCCCCGAAATCCTTCTTTAATGAATTTTCCCGGAGAAACCTTCAAATAAAAGTTGTAGCTGATTTTATGTGAAATTGATAAAAAATTCACTGAGTAAAGTGTTATTCCGGTTGACTGATTTTGAAGAAAATTCTTATTGTCAAGTCTCCTGGTGGAACTTAACTGGAAATATCAAGTATGAACTTTTTGCATTTTCCATTTTGAGTTAGGCTGTCGGCACATACACACTCATACACAGACCCATCATTTTTTCGAACTCAGGGGACATCAAAGCGGGTATTTCCGGTGAAAACTCAATTTCGGAAATTTAACACGATACTTCTTCGTCTTACTGGTATTTTACAGAGCTGTAATTGTCAAATTATCTTGAAACTTATCATGTTTACTAAATGTTAACTTATTTTCAATTTTATATCAATGGGAGAATCCAAATTGACTTTTTTGTCCCCCAAAACTTCTTTAAAACGTGATAGATCTCTGTATGTATAGTTAGTGTACCAAATTTAATGAAATCTGTCGGTGTTTTTGTGGGAAAAAGCAGAAAACTGAACAAAAAACTGTTTAGCAAAAACGCACTTCCGAACTTCGGAATTTCCTCAACGCATTCACTTCTAATTAATATGTTTAGATGATAGAAATGTATAATCAAGAGAATAGTACTTTAGACGAAAACAACCCAACCACATCCCCAAAACCTCTCTTTAATTGTGTGCACACGCATGCACGCACAAACCAGATGCAGACCACGTGATATAAATATTTTTCTTGCATTCAGTTAGCATAAAACATGTATATTTCCGTTGAAAACACAATTTCAAATAACTGATGTAATCGCAAAGAAACGAGGACATTGTTTAAGTAAATTATGAAAAGTTTAAAAAAAAAAAATTATTGTATATTTAATCACGTGCCAAAAATGCCACGTGGTTTTTTGTAGACTGGTCAAGATATAGGGCGCCATCGTTTAAATATTCCCAGAGGTGTGATTCATGTTGTATGTATCCCAGTGCTTTACTATATCCCAATGAAGGACGAACTGAAATTAATGACAGGCTCTCCTGCCAGCTCCTACCCAACGCCATTAGCCCCCGCATATATACACAAAATAACAGTGCTTTTAAAATATTTTTAATTAACTACCTTGCGATCAACTCTTAGCAAAACAACCGTTTGGCTTCATTTGTTTTTGTTTTTGTATTTCCTTTTTTTCTTTCTTATTGAAAAATTTTATTATCATTTTATATTGTATTTATTAATATTACTATTAAAAAGAAATCTGGTGTGAAACACTCAGATGGCTTTCTCTACTACAATT
>JAAEAF010006311.1:0-45698 GCA_011037195.1 Triatoma infestans | reverse complement strand
GGGCATATGAGTTGTGAGAGCTTCTCTATCGGATAGGGGCAAATCATATTTGGGAGAGTGAGAGTTCTAATGCTATGTCCACACTGGTGCGCTTTCCTTTTCCCCTTCCCTTTCAACTTGCGCTTCCTCTTTCCATTCAACATGCGTCGCGGATGCCTCTTGATGCATTCAATTTGTTGTCCACACTTAATCATCTGTTGTGTGCATTTTATCAATGGATTCAGAATGGTTGGTGTATAATTTTGAATTTATTTTCCATAAAACTGTTCGTTGGCGGTAATCCTCTATGAAATCAAGTGTCCCTTCATTTGCAGACATGTCGGAGATATTATTAATTAATAATAATAGTTTAATTACTATCAGTTTAATAATAAAATTATTATTAAAATAATAATTATTATAAATATTAAAAATAAATAAAAAAATAATAATAATATAAATAAAATTATATAATTTATAAATTATATAAATAATAATAATTTTTTAATAATAAAATTATTATTATAATAATAATTAAAAAATATTTAAAATTTATAATATACTATATAACCTATAAAATAATCACACAACACGAGTGAGATTAAAAAGACGCACAGAATGTTGAACGAAAATCCAACTAGTTGGATTTACGTGCGCTATTGCTTGCGTCATGAAAACAAATGCCTACTCGTCTTCAATGAGGCATGCAATAACGCATGCCTTTAGCGGCGTTTACACGATCAATATTATTGTCAATACCAGTATTGACAATATTTCCATCAATACTCATACTAACCACTACCAATATTTCATTACTTTACACGATCAATATTATTGTCAATACTACTTACTATTTCTGCCACTAGGAGAGTGTATTTACGTGTTTATACTCATCAGTCATCAGTTTAGTTGTTTTTTTTTTAACCTTTAAAAAATGAATAATAGTTCTAAAGCTTGCGTAGCTATTATTTTGGCCCATGGTTATAGTTAGCTCTTTACCCTGCTGCTCACTTTATTAATATTGTATAGAAAACTCAAGGGGGACAGCTCTAATGTTTCTTATTTAAATTACTTCCACTATCGTTCACTCTTAATTAATTCCTTTATAAAACAGCGAAAATAAACATTTATCCTAATGATATATTTAATAAAATATAATATAATTCTGGTAATTTTGTGTTGCATGTTTTAGATACATTTATTTTTTATTAACACCTTAGAAGGCAAAATACTAAATCTTTATCTAACATTCCACCAAAATCAGGCATAAACAAGGAAAATTGTTTGATTGACTTTTCATGTAGACATGTAGTGATTTAATATGCCTACCATTCGGAAGGAAAGTTAGAAGCCTATTTTCTCTCTATATTAAACAGCATGGCATATAAAAACCCTTTTTGAAACAAAAAATTAAATTGTCTGCGAAACACTCATACGATTTTTCTAATAGTGCAATTGTCAGAGTTCAAACTGAAATGTTTTCTTAAAATGGAAATTTTAAATTAATTTGGCCAGTCAACTTTAATATATTATAGGAGATGTTCATTACATAGAATTCTTTAACCTATTATAATAGTATCGCTTTTGTTTTGTACAGGTTAGTTGCAACGTTCGATAAAACTATTGAACTGACCAATAATATTGTCGATATCCCCTCCAACTCAGTATTGATAGAAAATCTGAATTTCATCAATACTCTTGTCAATACCGACCATCAATACATTTTATTCACTTTACACGATCAATATTATTGTCAATACTCTAAAGTATTGTCAATATTATTGATCGTGTAAACGCCGCTTTTCATTCATCACACCGTGCGCTACGACGCATGCTCTGTTGAAAGGAAAGTTGCACCAGTGTGGACATAGCTTTATATTATTAATAAAAATTATACTAGTATGGTTAAAGCTTTTAAAAACCACTATTTGTCAAAGAATGTAGATTTTGTTATTAACTCATCATTTAATATATATTTTCGTATCATCAATAGCCTAGGAATGTGAGAAGAGTATTTATATTATAATATTAACATCAATAAAATCAGATCGATCTTACGGTTGAGGTTAGCCAGTAATAAGTATACATGTATCTTTGTAAATGAAGAAAAATGTCAATTTAATAATGACCAGTTATGTAGACTGTGTGATTCGGGAGATAAAGATTATGTGATAACACTATTTACTGTAATGTCCGTCTGTGTCTCCATACAGAGAAAAGTACTTGAAACATTATTTGTCGGACTGTAATGACACAGTTTCTAATATAGAACAAGTACTCTCTCATATTGATGAAAACAAGATTAATAATATATAATTATTTTTTGCCAAAATTGTGAAGTTATAAAAGTTATTTTATAAATTACTTTACTATAGTTCAGCTGTAACTCCTAGTTATTTATCTGTATATTCTTTAAATTCTTCATAGTTTACAATTTATAAAATATTGTACTGACTATCAGATAAGGATATTAATTTTTCAAAATGTTATTTTGGTTTTTGTTTTTGGTTCTTTTTTCTATTTTATTTTTTTAATCATTTATTTTTTAGTTTTTTGTTTTGTTTTGCTTATTACTATTTTATTTTTGTATTTTCTCCCACTTCTTGCTTGTAACAGCAAGATAGCAAACAACAACCAAAGAGAGCAAAAGAATCTCAACCACTCTCTCGGACTGGAGTGAAAGAAGCTGTATAAATATAGTGACGGACAATCCATAAAGACACAGTTAAACACAGTTGAAATCAGTAATCGCTACGTGTCATTCTCATACCACTCTACCTTAAACATTCATCCATTGTAAAGTCCAGGCAGTCTGTGTATATTTATTGATATATCAGTTAAGTAGTGTTAACCAAGTGAAAGTAACAGCGAGAGAGCAAACAGCAACCAAAGAGAGCAAGAGAATCTCAAAGGACAGTCCATAAAGATACAGTTAAACACAGTTGAAATCAGTAATCGCTACGTGTCATTCTCATACCACTCTACCTTAAACATTCATCCATTGTAAAGTCCAGGCAGTCTGTGTATATTTATTAATATATCAGTTAACTAGTGTTAACCAAGTGAATGTAACAGCAACAGAGCAAACAGCAACCAAAGAGAGCAAGAGAATCTCAACCACTCTCTCGGACTGGAGTGGAAAAAGCTGTATAAATATAGCGATGGACAGTCCATAAAGACACAGTTAAACACAGTTGAAATCAGTAATCGCTACGTGTCATTCTCATACCACTCTACCTTAAACATTCATCCATTGTAAAGTCCAGGCGGTCTGTGTGTATTTATTAATATATCAGTTAACCAGTGTTAACCAAGTCTACTTCTTAACTCATCAAACAAAACCAATTCTTTCCATCCTTCACATTCATTATATGCTATAGATTTTTTGTATCTTTAAAGCAATAAAGTACATACATTGTATTGGGTTACGAGGAGATTCGATAGGAAGTTCTTGGTAAAAAAATTCCTCAGTCGGAAGTATTTCTTTAGTAAACAGATTTTTCAGTTTTTTAACGATTTCCTCAAAACGGCTGCAGCTATTTTCCTAAAAACTTTGAATGTACAATTATACGTAGATCTATCATTTTATTGCACATTTTTACGCTCTCTTACTCTGTAATAAAAGGAAGTCCTGCGATCGTGTCGTCAAATCGTTTGTTCAAAATTGAGTTTCCAACAAAAATATATGTTTTGAATATCTCAAAAATGAAAAATTGCAGGAAGGTTAAACTTAATATACTGTTTAGTATACTACACCACATCTACACGAAGATTTCTAGCAAAATCTATCAATGGGTATTTTATATTAAATTTAAGGCGCGTCAACATCTATGGTCATTGGCGCCCGGAGCCTTCTCAGTACATTGCCGGCCTCCGGACAATGTTCTCTCATTACAGACAACACTGTCCATCACCGGACAGTGAGCTGTAGGGAATTCTAGGAAAAAAAATCTAAGGGCAGCACAGCTTGACTCGAACCCAGGTTTTCCGCGTGGAAGTCCAGTGCGCTAACCACTGAACTAATCTCTTCCCTATCAATTGGTATTGTGACTATATTGAATATTTTTTTTTTTAATTTTCAGTTTTTCGTGATTTCCACAAAAACGGCTTCCAACGATTTTCTTTAAACTTCGTATATTATTTATAAGTACCTAGTATTTTTACTTTATCTTACATCTAGTAAGAGAAAGTATGGCGATCTTGCCAGATTTTTGAAATTGAGTTTTCACGGGGGAAAAAAAATATTTTGAGGTCCTGTGAATTCGAAAGAAAAATGTTTTCAGCGAATTGTGTGTGTGTGTGTCTGTATTTGTGTAAACATAATAACTCAAAAACGAAAAGTCACACAGGGCTCAAAAATTGGTATTCCATTTAGGTACTACCATCGTATTAGATACCAAGGTTTCGGGAAAAAATGGAACTGCGACTTTACTGAATGGTTTTTTCAGGTCGTTTTTTTGGGGGCTTCTTTGCGATTTTCTTTCTCCAACGATTTTCTGTGAACACTGAATATTAACTACTACACATATAAAGAGCTACAACTTTTATTTGAAACATTTTTGCGGAAGAATTCATTTCAAAAATGGCTGGGGGCGGCGTCATGTTTTCCATCAAAGTGCTATTTCATTTTATTATATAATAGTGTTATCTAAATAATATTACATATAATTAATTAAATATGTTGCCAATATTTCGAGTTTGAAGAAAATCGGTTTATTTACCAGAAGTGCGTGTTTACTGAATAGTTTTTCAGTTTTCACGATTTTGTCTGTAGAGACAGGATCCGAAAAGAGGGATCTAAAAGCAAAGAGAGAGAGAGACACACACACAAAATTGAGAGTCTCACTCGCTACAGGCCAGATTAGAGTGGGAGACCCTGTTTAAATGCAGCTGCGCTAGCCCTACAAGGGACATTTTTGTATGATGTAATAGGATCCGAAGAGAGGGATCAAAAAGCAGAGAGAGAGACACACACACACACACAAAATTGAGAGTCTCACTCGCTACTTAGGCCAGACTAAAGTGGGAGACTCTGTTTAAATACAGCTACGCTAACCCTACAGGGGAAGTCTTTACATGATGTAATAGGATCCGAAGAGAAGGATCTAGAAGCAGAGAGAGAGACACAATAAATTGAGAGTCTCACTCACTACTAAGGCCAGACTAGAGTGGGAGACTCTGTTTAAATACAGCTGCGCTAGCCCTACAGGGAACAGTCTTTATGTGGTGTAATAGAATCTGAAGAGAGGGATCTAAAGCAGAGAGAGAGAGAGAGAGAGAGACACACACACACAAAATTGAAAGTCTCAATCGTTTCTTAGGCCAGACTAGAGTGGGAGACTCTGTTTAAATACAGCTGCGGTAGCCCTACAGGGAACATTCTTTAGAACAGTTTATACAGCAGATACAATTCCTACCAATTACAGCGTCAGCAACCAATTACTACCTTTCTCTTCACTCACTCTGAATCTCATGCTACCAATTTCTATATTCGTGTAAAGTTCTGGCAGTTTGTATCACTTTCTCGTTATATAGTGTTCAGCATTATTTATCAGTTTATTTATCTATCAGACCCAATGCTGTGGTTCTCATACCCATTATACTGTCCATAAAAATACCGATGAATTTCATTATATTTGATATGCTAACTATAAAATTTGTCAATTACAATTTTGTAAACGCAGCAAGAGAAAGAGTATTATTATTATTATTATTATTATTATTATTATTATTATTGCTAACCTCGGGTGGGTTATATCCCGGTACTGCAGCCAACAGAGGCTTATTGTGCCATCCCCGATAGTTCCTAGTAGACAAACCCTCCCTCTTAAAGACGTTTGAGGGCCTTCACCAACACCAGGTCATTTTGAGCTACTATCTCCTCAGGTCACAACGTACCAAAGGTCTCATACCTCAATTTAATTATTGCTACGCAATCAAACTGCAGGTGGGGGGGGCGTTTCCTCCTCTTCCTGACATAGTCTGCACAAGGGTTCCACTCTAATGAGCCCTACATTTGTACAGATGCTTCCTGAACCTACCATGACCCGTAAATAGTCCCGTCACCAGAGAAATCTGGCTCCTACTCAGACTAAGAGTCATTTGGGCCCTTCGTTTACACAGTCCTGGCATCATCCTTCTACTGTGTATGACACCCGGGTTTCCCCTCCAGAGCTCTTCATGCTTACTGCGATACCACTGTCCAATCGCTGCACGAATCAGTCCGCCAGTTATCCGCAGGACCGGCTCTGGACCAATGAACGGAATAAGAGAAAGAGTAAGTGTACACTTCATTTTTATTTGAAACATTTTCCAGGGATAATTGATTTTGGGAGGGGGGTTTGGAGGAACAATAACGTATTCTTTCCTATAAAGTATCATTTCAGTATAATATACAGTTTTAACCATAATATTTATTAGAAACATTGATAGAATTCCAAATTTAAGCCAAAAAAATCATTTTTGTAGTATTTTTAACATTCAAGGATTCGTAATTTTATAAATTCACGATACAATATCTTATTTTTCGACACTGTATCAAGAGCAATAGAAATTATTTTTGAATGATATCAACTATAAAAATTGTTTTTGTAATTTACATAACAATAAAGGGGGTTTCATATGTTACAATACAATAAAAAAAAACAAAGGGTCCATAAAAATGATGAACAGTGTGCTATAAATTATGGCTCACCATAATAAACCATGCTTTAAATAAAAATCTTTATTATATAAAACTACTTAAATTGCCAAGCTCTTTTAAACTTTCATTTCTAATAACCAAAAGATTTATTTATTTATTTTTTATTGCCTTTTAAACTAGATTTTTAAGAATTTATTGAAAATAGAAAAAAAAATAATAATTTAGGCCTGAATAAAAAAAAAAAATTATATAAAAACAGAAAGGTAGAGATATATATCAATTTCATGGGGGGAAAAAGTCATTATGAAATCTCCCCTACCACAAATAATAAATGCATAAATGATAATGTTTAATTCATAAATGCAGAACTTTTAGGATGACGTGCTATTAATTAGTGTGACCGCTATGGATTTCATAATATCCAAGAGAGAAGGGAAATCGTTGTCCCAATTAGAAGTCCATTAAGGTTCTAACGTTGTAAATAACTGCGGAACATATAGCGTTAACCAGTACTAAACAGAGGGATGTAAAGGATAAAGCTCGACCATTTTAAATACAAGATGGCGCCGTACTTATAACTTTATATTTAATGTTGACTATAAACAAAAAATTATAATAATTTAATGGTAATTAAGAATCTAGTGTGAAACAAATTCATACGAATTTCTCTAACTAATCTACATAGTTAGAATTGATAAAATTTCTTCAAAATTTATTGTTGGGTATTTAATATAAATTCAAATTTGCCGCCAACAGCGTATAATAATTTTATTTTTGGAGGGGGGGTATCGTACTACCTGGATAATAATTTACTAATGTATTAGGCTGTTTCTTAAGTCTAGAGAGGGGATCACCTATGCATTTTCTCCTTCCTCAGTCAATCAACATTTTTTAAGCTCGAAAGGGTAAGTCGTTATGCAACACTCCCTTGAATAGGTCACAGTGTAAAATTGTGAAAACCCAAATTTGTTACTGGTTTCCCTGGGTAGTGTTTAATAAACTGGTTCTTTTGTCAACTTAGTGGCTCGGTTCTCTCGGACCTGCATAGGTTTATTGTGAAATCACATGGTTGTTACATTCCTGCCGTACAGCTTCTGGGAGCCTATTTAATTATTATGTACAATTATGAGCCAACTAGCTTTGTATTGGTCAAGACTCAAGAGTTGGATGCACACACGAATCATATCCTTATTCCTATTTTTTTTCCTCTGCCCTTTTCCTCGGTATTGGGCTAACGACGTATGAGTCTTGCAACACTGGCTTTTCAAGGACTCTGCGTTTCAAGATAAGCGCCATTCCTTTAGCTTACTGAAAGTGATAATAAATAATATTTGCTATCCATTTTAAATTTATTGTTGAAAGTTGTTTGGTTTATTGGCTGTTTTTATTCTTTATATGTAATTTCCTGGGCGTGTTTAGTAAAACTGAACCACTTACAGCCTGAGTTTGTTTATTTAATAAATATTAAAAAATAACATTTTTTCTCTTTTCCCTTAACGTTTCGGCATTCCACATGCTATTATCAAAAGGTATAGAATACTACGAATCCTGGAAACGCAGTTGAGTTTAGAAAGCGTCGATCCTGCCTTGATAATTTGTTTATACTGAAGAGTATTGTTCAAAAATTAGAATATAGACAAAGTGATCTATTTGCAATATTCGTGGAATTACAAGAATGCTTTCGGTAGCGTAAACCAAAACCTGTAATGCCATAAATTAAACCACTTCGGCGTTAGTGGAAAATTAATTAGGATTTTAAAATATATATATATGAAAATGCATACAGCAAAGTAAAAACGGGTGATTCCTTTACTGAAGAAATAAAATTAACTAAAGGAGTCCTCCAAGGTGAAGAAGTTCTGTCCGGTTATCTTTTTAGTTTGTTCATAAGCGATGTAGAAGATTTTTTCGAGCAAGTGGGACTTGCGGTACACCTCTAGTCCCAAATAAGGATATATTGTTATCCTATATGCCGTTGACAAGGTCATCTTTTGCGGATTCATCATCCGATGTAGTGACAAAACTAAAATTATTCGCTAATTATGCTACGGTAAACGGTCTGAAATTTAATTGTAGCAACACTAAAAATAATTCATTTCCATAAAGGCCGCTTCCAAGCATTAAAAAAGCTTTATTGTTTGGGTGAAGAAATAGAAGTTATTCCGTCCTATACATACCTAGGTGTGAAATTCTCAAATTCTGGCCTCTTTCATCTAGCCTCAAAATGTGCTGAAACTAAGGCAACTTCTACAGTAGGAGCTGTGTTAGCCACTTGCAGAAAATCGAAAACTCAGTCCATGATTGCAGGATGCGTTTAAACGACGCTATTTCTGTAAGTACTCTTCATTATGGAGCTGAAGTATGGGGGCTGCGTTATCTTGGCACTATAGAAGGCACATCTACACTTCTACAAAAGATTATTCAATTTAAAATAAGAATACCCCTTACTGGCTGATCAAGACAGAACTTAATATAGACCATTCAAGTTACAAAATCTTAAAACTAACATTGAACTGGGTATATAAAATGCTCTCAATGAATGACAATAGAATTCCTAAAATTTGCTACCTATTAAAAGACTTGCACCAAAACCATCTCCTCCCGTAAATATTAATTAGCAAATAAAATAGTTCTTGAGGTTGGATCCGCAGAGCTGGAAAGCATCAAAGCTATTGAGTATGAGTGGTATAAAACTGATTTTGCTCTCTGTGTAATGTAGAGGAAGAAACTGAAATAATTTTGCAAAATAAATATTGAATTTAACTTCAATTATTAGTGCAGTGAAATGAACTGTTAGGGACTATTCAGGTAAAGGACACCGTTACAAGAGAGGTCGCAGAACTCAGCACTATTGTCTTTTACCCCTTCTATAAATTAATTAGAGGCATACTTTATTAGCCCTGATCCCACTAATTCTAGCTAAAAACAAAGAATACTCAAAAGTATCTGATGTGAAATCCCTTATGAGGCTAATTACAGCAGTATATATACTAACAAATATGAACTCACTAACAGTCCTGCCCAATCCTACATCAACCTCAATATTCTCCTTTCAATATTGTCAAAATATTTACCCAATTAAAACTGTCTGGTAAACATCAAATCAAGAAAAACTTATAAAAATTCTGTTTACTTAATTAACCCTCAGGAAATTTGCTCTGTTTGTAATTTTAACGCTTTAAAAGATCTCCACCACTTAATAATTACCTGTCCTCTCTACTCTCCCATACGTAATCACTACATCCCGTTTGTCAACTCCACTTCAGTAGACCACCTTCCCAATATTATCTTCACAAACAATGAATCCCATAATCAGTAACCTATTTTATTATATCATAATTAGCCTTAAAATAAGATCGTTCTGCATAAATGATTAAACACAATTTTTTAGTAATTTCAATGATAATATTGCCTTCTTAGAGTGTATAATGTAATGTTGTGATGTTGTATTTGTAGTAAGTAGCACGAGCGGTTTCGTATTAGGGCTTGTAAGTATGTTTGAGGAAAAGATAGAAGTATTAAGAATAATTAAAGAAGTCACCACTGTTTTATAAATAATTATATTCTGTTAAAATAATAACTACAAGTTATGTGATATTATAAACTTATTTAATTTATTGTGAAACTGGCACAGAAATTTAGAGAGCGATTCCTGAAGTAGTGTTCCGTTGTTTCCACCTTGATATTTAGCACAAGTCTGTCCTGCAAAGAATGTTTCTCTTTTGTCCGTTTATTGCCTCCCCTGTGAGGAGAAGGGGTAGTACAATGCCATAATTGTTCTTAAATTTTTCCAGTAACTGTTTCCATATACCTGGCTTGTCCCTTTTGCAAGGGTATGTCACATATTTTGATAATTTTGATTTATTTATAAATTAATATATTTTATTGTTTTGCATCCATCACAAGTGTCACTACCCGAGCCAAATTACTATTTTAAAATTGAGTAATATACATAAATTAATTTATATATATTTATATTGCGCTTCTAGTAGAAAGGATTAAATGATTGCTATCAGCAGAATCCAAATTATAATCATAATTATAATTTTGTATAAGAATTATAGTGATTTTTTTTTTAATTATAGAATTTTAGTGAATAAAATAGTTGCTAATAAAACTATATTAATTCATCTTAATAATTTTTATAATTATATAATTTTTTTCATTTCAAAATCATAATTTTTTCATGAATCATAATCATAATTTTTATGTCATGTTATGTTTTAGTTTCTTTCATTTTGCTTTTATAATTGTTCTTACTTTATTTGCTATTTACTTCATCTTAATTTCTGTAGTTTATGATTATCTAATTTAATTTCTCCGAGGAAGCTTATTTTCACTTTATGCTGCTGCTATCTATTTACTTATTTATTCTATGTTATTTGTAAGTAGGTATTGTTGTTTTATTTTTTCAATATCTTTCATTTTGCTTTTGCTTTAATATTTGTGAACTAGCTAAACCCGGCCACGCTTTGCTGTGGCTCAGTTGATTTTAATTATTAGGGAATTAATAGAAGTAGTTAACATAGATTCAGCAAGAAAACACATCATTCAATTTAGAACCCTACTTTGCGTTGCTGTGCACTGAAAGGAAAGAAAGAAAAAATGTTTTTAACTGAGCCTTTTTCTATTGTAAAGCTAGTGAATGGACTACATTATTTTATTTGTCCGTTTTCTGCATAAACATAAAGATCAGATGGTTTACCGACTCTGGAGCATGCGACATATAATTGTCCATGAGAGAAGCATTCGTTTTCTAAATTCAAACCGCACATTTGCAAAGATTGTCCTTGTGCTTTATTGATAGTCACAGCGATCGTAAGGCGCATTGGAAATTGAAGTCGTTTGAACTTGAACGTCGTCATATCTGTTGGAATGAGTGGTATTCGTGGTGAATTAGTACGTCTTCACCTTTATGAGGTCCAATGAGAATTGTTGCTTCAATTAGATTATTCATCAATTATGTAACTACTAATCGTGTACCATTGCATAACTTTGGCTGATTGATGTTTTGGAGTAATATAATTAATTGGCAGTCTAATTTTCAAATTTAGAATGTGTGGCGGTAATCCGGGAACATCGAGTTGAATTAAGAAATTCCGTTGGAAAATTCACAACTTCACTATGGTCCATCACGGAGTTAATGGAATTGTATGTCACTGTTTCACCAGCGATTCTATTTAGAATGATGTTGTACATATCGAGAACGTCGACATTTTTAGCCGCTAGAATGGCTCTTCCGCTTAACCATGCGTGATTTTTGATAATTTGTTTCAATGCTTTAGAATACCTTGTCTACTAATACTAGGCGAGACTGGTGTGAAGTACTTCGAGACTGGTGTGAGGTACTTCGAGACTGGTGGCGGTGAGAGGTACTTATAAGTTACTAATGTATTAGGCTGTGTCTTAAGTGTAGAGAGGGGATAACCTATGCATTTTCTCCTTTCTCATTTTTTAAGCCCGAATTAGTAAGTCGTTTTGCAACACTCCTTTGAATAGGTCACACTGTGGGTCACATAGGATACCTATACAATTCATGCCAGTTCAACTGCCTTTAATTGTGAAAACCCAAGTTTGTTACTACTGGTTTTCCTGGGTAGTGTAAATAAACTGGTCCTTTTGTCAACTTAGTGGCTCGGTTCTCTCGGACCTGCATAGGTTTATTGTGAAATCACATGGTTGACACATTCCTGCCGTACAGCTTCTGGGAGCCTATTTAATTATTATGTACAATTATGAGCCAACTAGCTTTGTATTGGTCAAGACTCAAGAGTTGGATGCACATACGAATCATATCCTTATTCCTATTTTTTTTCCTCTGCCCTTTTCCTCGGTATTGGGCTAACGACGTATGAGTCTTGCAACACTGGCTTTTCAAGGATTCTGCGTTTCAAGATAAGCGCCATTCCTTTAGCTTACTGAAAGTGATAATAAATAATATTTGCTATCCATTTCAAATTTAATTTATATATTCAGTTTTCTATAAATTTAATATTTTTAATATTCCCTATACTTCGAGACTGATAGCGGTGAGAGGTACTTAAATTGAGAAAGAGGTTCAGAGAGCGCGCCACGATCGCCACGCGTCAGCGTCTGTCTATTTCTCCCAACCTCGCGAAACGCTTGGAATTTCCCGCTTCCTTGGGAACTTCGGAATAAAAGTACTTACAAGTAGTTGAGAATGAGGTTCAGAGTGCGTGCCACCATCGCAACTCATCTGCGTCTGTCTATTTCTGCCAAACTCGCGAAACGCTCGGAATTCCCCGAGTAAACGTGGGTACTTCGGAGTAAAAAGTATATATAAACACTCTTATATAGAAATGGAACGTTATATAAAAATTTCAAGTCAATTCATCGATAAATTTTCATGTTTTGCGGCCACAAACATACGGATGTTGAATTTTTATATATATAGATATGTAACGATTGATAAAATGTAGCCTGACTCTGTTTGTATGGGGGATTTCCCCGAAAACAAATAAATAATAAATAAAAAATAAATAAATAGATACATAAATAAATAAATAAATACTAGATTTTGTTTTGTTTATGTTATAATAAATAAAGGAATAAAAATAAATAGCCTGTATAATTAAGATGGGAAAGTTGATGGTACCAATATTCCTAGTAATTTATCTTCCTATAGTTATCACACAAATTGACATTGTAAGAAGATTCTTCAATGTCAGGAATTCTATCTTCGCTAGTATGTACTTTTTTTCAATAGTTTTTATTACTTTTAAAATTAATGTTAATATTAATGTACCCAGTATTTCATTTAAAAAAAAAATATCTGGTATGAAACATTACACGACCTTTCCCTTGCTGTAATTAACAAAATTGTAATTAACGAATTTTCCACAAAATCAAAATTTTAACAAAATGTTTGTCTTTGTTTTATATCAATCTAAGCTTTGTAAATTGACTTTTTCGAAGAAAAGCTCTCACTCCCCCCCCCAAAAAGTAATAGATCTCTATATTAACAATTAGTGTACCAGAATTTAATGAAATTCGTTAGTGTTTTTTCACTAACTGCCACGAAAACTGCGAAAACTGAAACAAACTGTTCAGAAAAAAAAAAAACACTTCCGATCAATGGATTTTTCTTCAAACTCTAAAGTTCAACAACATATTTAATTCTATTTAATATTATTTAAATGGCACAACTATATGATAAAATTGATAGCACTTTAGAGGAAAATATAATCCCACTCCTCCTCCAAAAATTCTTCCCCCCCTGTTTGTTGACTACTCAGAGAAATATTTAAAATAAAAGTTATAGATCATTATATATGTAGTTCACATAATTAGTTCTCATTAGTTTTAAATCCAAACCTTGGATTTTAAATTAAAAAAAAAAATATATGCAAATAAAGTAGTTGTTGTGGTTGGAACCGCAAAGCTGGAAAGCATCAAAGCTATTGAGTATGAGTGGTATAAAACTGATTTTGTTTTGTGTAATGTAGTGAAAGAAGCTGAAATAATTTTGGAAAATAAATAGTGAATTTAACTTCAAATATAGGCTCGAAAATCTGTCTTCATTGAAGGATGTGCTTCTGGTCTGGGTCCCAGATCATAAGGGGAATCTTTGGGAATTAGGATGTGGATAGGTTTGCCAAATTAGGCACCTCTCTCTCTTTCGGTCCAGAGCGTGCTGTTGGTCTGTCTTCTAGCACATGTTTGTCAGGCTTCCAGATGTGGATGACCTCCATAAGGATGAGTGCAGTGGGTTGTCGGCAGTGTAAGATGCTCATTGGGGGTCCGGACGGAGCTTTGAGTAGCGGGATCCGATGTCTTTCACGGACCTCTCTCAGGCATCTGGTTGGCTTCCTCACTAGGGCATTGTGGCTTAAGGAGACATCTCTATACAATGGGGACTCATTGCCTGAACCCTTTTGTAGAGTTTTGTGAGTGGAGGAGAAAAACCATGCATCTGATGACGGATTGTTTGGGCTGTGAGGAGATTAGGTTTAGGACCTTCGCCGGAATAGGATATCGGTAGAGGATCTTAAGCATGCCTTTAAGGTTTTGGTCCGATTTGTTCGGTCTGTGGTGAAGTTAGCTGGGTAAAACCTGGGCCTGGACTTTTGTTTCAGACCCAGTAGTTGTTATTCTTTAGGGGTAGCTATATGGGCCTAGGGAGGCTTTGGATAGCGTAGGGTTTCGCCCTCCCTTTCTTGAATCATAATAATAATATAATAATATATAATAATAATAATAATAATAATAATAATAATAATAATAATAATAACTTCAAATATTAGTGCAGTGAAATGAACTGTTAGGGACTATTCAGCTAAAGGACACCGTTACAAAAAAGGTCGCAGAACTCAGCGCTATTGTCTTTTACCCCTTCTATAAAGGGCAGGTATAAGAGAAGTATTCTTTCACAAGGTGTCTTACAGAACAATCTAAATTGGACATTCTACCAATATTATTCATCAACATCATTGCCAGTTATAACTTAAAATATTTGACTTCAATCTAGCTACTTATTTATAAGCCTAATTCATTCTTCACAATTAACAAACAATAATTACTATTTGTAAAGTTACTAAATTAAATATATAGTTGATTTATTATTTAAAACAGTGGTTCTTATACTCTATTTCTTAATACTTCTCTTCTCTTTTAAACATAACATAAAACAAGCCCCTTAACAAAACCGCTCGTCTACAATACTTACATACAATAACACACATCTCACCACCAACGTTTCAGTGTAACTTTGGGTCTATCACACTGTTTTTTTTTTATCAAGACAGCCTGATGATGTGCAAGTGCCTAGAAAATCCTGGTCGATGGCCACAAAATGAAGCAGGCTAGCACATAGAAAATATTTCTGACAAATAAAATAAATTAAAAATATCGACTCGGCAGACAAGAACTTTTTTTTACACAAAACAAATAATTAGAATAATAAAATTTGCTTCTTTGAACAACAACAGAGTAAATTTAAATTAATAAATGAAAAGCTGATTGAGTCGAAACATGGTAAACAATCGAAGATGGACAAAATATATATAGGAAACATGAGGTTGAATATAAAATAAAAGCGATCAGACAATAGGTGATATAAAAAACAGAATTAATTAATTAATAAAAGTAAAAAAAATTGATTGACACTTTAAATAGATGAGGTGAAGAGGAAGCTGATAAATGCTAGATAACTGGAACTAAAGATGCATATGAAGTGTGTATGTACGTATTTAAGTTTGGAGGAAAAATGATTGTGGCTATATATATAGAAAAAAAAAAAAAAAAAACAGTTGCGGTAAACTACCAAAACAGCAAGCAAAAGCGCTAGTGAATAATTAATGGTAGTAATTATAGACGCGGATTTTAGTAGAAGCGGAACGAACAAACGGTTTACAATCACAAATGCACAAATGACGAGAAAATTGAAGTTTGTTTGTAGCATCAAAATTAGCTAAAAACTACGAGAACTAGGGTAGATAATGAAGAGAAATAATATATAAAGGATAATTTCAAGGAAGGGATTAGCTCAGTGGTAGCGCGTTGGACTACGAACGCGGAGGTCCCGGGTTCGAATCCAGCATGCTACCCTTAGATTTTTGTCTTTCTAACAGCCTTTACAGCTCACTGTCCAGTGATGGACAGTGTCGTCTGCTGGGCAGAGAACACTGCTCGGAGGCCGGTAGTGCACTGAGAAGGCTCCGAGTGGGGGGGGATAACAGATCTTTCAGGTCGCAGTGCAATAATCCCATATAACAAAAAAAAAAAAAAAAAAGGAATAATTTCGAATAAAAAGCCATTAAAACTGAATATAATAATTCTCTTAACAAAAGACATTTCTCAATCTCCAACAGAGAATATCAAGTCAATCTTGTCTTCATACAAGATCAAGTTTTGTATGTTACATTAAGTGGATAACTTAGGCAAACAAAATTCTGGTGTGAAACACTCACACAACTTTCTCTTATTCTACTTAGTACACATCAATCAAGAAATTTTCTTTAAAATTACTATGTTTACATTATTTAGTTGGTCTGGCCATAAAAATGTTAGTGGAGATTTTTACTTGTATGCCTGAGCGATCTTATGTGGAACGCTCTATGTCAAAACCAACAAATAATTGGACACATTTAAATTTAAACTAACTGATACCTCCCTAAACCTCTTTAAAATCAATTTTTTGGAAAATGTTAAGTTTCTTTCTATACAAGAAACAAGTTTAATGAAAATTCTTGTAACCGTTGTCGATAAAATTCCAAAAAAAAAAATGCACAAACCGATTTTGTAAAATCGCACATTCAGTTCACCAATTTTCTTAAAATTTGAAATCTAGGAATGTTTCTAATGTTTATCAATATTATGTTTGTGGTAAAATCATAAAATGAAGTGATACTTTAGAAGAAAACCAAACGCTTAAACTGTTCCCCCCCAGGGCCCCTAAAGATATCTATTTTCCCAAAGATCATGAAAAAATGAAACAAAAAATCATGCAGTAAATTCGCACTTTATATTTGATGGATATTGCCCGATATATTCGTGTCTGATGCGATGGTAGTATCTTAACGGAATACCAAGTTAGAGCTTCCTGTGGATTTTCGATTTTGAGATATTATGTTAAAATATCATGCATACACATACATACAGATCATTTTATAAAAACATTTTTTCGTATCCAAGGGACTCAAAAACATGTATTTCCGGTGTATACTGAATTTCGAAAATCTCGCACGATCGCACGCCCTTACTGTTGTAGGGGATTATTGCATTGCGACCTGTAAGATCTATTGTGGTCCTCGGAGCATTCTCCAATGCACAGCCGGCTTCCAAGCAGTGTTCTCTAGCTACAGACAACACTGCCCATCACCGGACAGTGAGTTGTAGAGATTTCTAGGAAGGAAAAATCTAAGGGCGGCATGCCGGATTCGAACTCGGGACCTCCGCGTTGCTAGTCCAGCATGCAACCACTGAGCAAATCCCTTCCTTCGCTCTTGGCTTCGGCCAATTAACTAGGGACGGAGACCCTAGTTGGGTTCTATGTTTGTCTTTGCCTGTAAAAAGAAGAGTGTATGTAGTTTAAGTGTATTATGTACTGTTCTGACGAAGTGCATGGAGCACTGGGCTGTGACAACCCGTGGGGTCGCTACTCCTCAAGTAACTGCATGCAAACAGATACCCCTTGCGAGCATTACTAGCAGTAAGAGAAAGTAATAATAGTATAGGGAAGCAGTTAGCTCAGTGGTCAGTGCACTTGACTTCTATGCGGTAGTTCCGGGTTCGAGTTCGCTATGCTTAGATTTTCTGTTCCTAGGAGCCTCTACTGCTAGCTCACTGCGCGATGATGTACAGTGTTGTCTGTAACGAGAGAACCGGGTTTACTGTCTGGAGGCCGGCAGTGCACTGTGAAGGCTCCGAGCACCATTGTCTATAGATGTTTAGGCGCCTTAAATTAAAAACAAAAATCAAGTGTCAAACACTCACACACAACTTTCTCTTACTTCAGTTCTCAAAATTATAATTGACAAATTTTATAGTTTGTGTACCAAATTTAATGAAATTCGTCGAAAACTGAAAAAACTGTTCAGTAAAAGCGCACTTCCGGTTTACTAATTTTCTTGAAACTCGGAATTTCAGCCATCTATTTATTTCTAACTAATTATGTTTGGATGATAGAATTGTATAATCAACTAGGATAGCACTTTGATGAAAATCTAACCCCACAACTCCCCTAAAAGTGTCCTTAAAAGAATTTTCCCAGAGAAATGTTTTAGATAAAAGTTGTAGATCTTTGCATGTTTAGTTTATGTACGAAGTTTCAAAAAAATCGTCGCAGCCATTTTTGGGAAAATTGCGAAAAAGTGAATAAATCATTTATTAAAGTGGTAAAGTAAACGCACTTCCGGTTATCCAATTTTTTTGCAAACTCGGAATTTCAACAACATATTTAATTCTAATTAACATTATTAAGAAGGCAGAGAATTGTCTAAATAAACTGAAATAGCACTTTAGATGAAAACCTGACCCCACCTCTCCCCCGGAAGTGCCCTTACATGAATATTCCCTGAGAAATGTTTCAAATAAAAGTTGTAGCTCTTTTGTATATGTAGTTGATATAACAAGTTTAAAGAAAATAGTCGTAGCCGTTTTTGAGAAAATCACAAAAACTTAAAAAAATCCAACTAGTAAAGTGGTACTTCCGGTTAAGGAATTTTGACAGATAACGTACTGTCAGATCACATGATGATACCTAAACGGAATATCAAGTTTCAATTTTCTACGAAAAACCACTTTTTTGGATTCAGCGGACCTCAAAACGGATATTTCCGGTGAAAACTCGATATCGAAAATTTGACATGATTACAATACTTCCTCTTACTAGAAGTAAGAGATAGTAAAAAAATAATTAAACAATAAAAGAAAATAATATGATCATTTTTGTTAAAAATATGAAATATTTTACTAATTTATGTTAAACAAGCTCACGAAGAAAGAATTGTTGAACAAATGTTAGGAATCCTACTCGTCAGCTACATAAAGAGAGAAATAATCGTCATAAAAATTTAATTTTCTATTAAGATGCCAAAAAAAAAATAAATAAATAAATAAAAAACACATATAATGTTGATTTGGGAATTTAAAAAATGTGTATTTATAATTTATTTATTTATTTATTTTTTACATTTTTTCAAAATTTTTATTGTTGGGCCACCATCGCAGTTTTGATAGATATTTTTCATGTCTAAGTTTGGTTTGTGGAATGTGATAAAAAGATTCCAGTAAAACTTCTGTAGAAGGAGAGAAGTTGGGAGGACAGGCGACACATACACACGCACATATATACATGAATAAAACACGCGCACATTGATGGAGGGCGCTATTCTTCCAACTAATACAATTTATTTATCGATATTTCAATAAAAAAAAAAAAAAAAAAAAAAAAAAAAAAAAAAAAAAAAAAAAAAAAAAAGGAAGCAGAATAGTAGCGCGCACTAACAGGACGACATTCCTTCCGTTCAGATGAAAAATTTAACTGGTCCTTGCTGTCTTCCTAGCAGCTTCCCATTTAACACTTATTTGTCACTAAATGTGATATTTCTCTTTTTTTTTTTTAAACATTATTATTATTACATTTCAATCGATTATTCAGAATCCATTCTTAATTAATACTTACACTCTTTTTTTTTTTGTTTTGTTGACTTCAATACAATTTCTTATTTTTCTTTTTTTAAAGAAACTGCGTTCTTTATTGGCCTTATATATTTCTGTCATTCTACGTCTATACACTTCTAGATTAATCTTTCTGTTATAATTATCTATTTATTTGTTTTGAGAGGCTTTGTCTGACATAGAAAGTCTGACTTATAAAAAAAATTGTCAGTAATTCCTAGTAGAATAAAGGTGATTTGAAAAAAGATTCCAAGCAATGTGGGATGAATTATTCAGGATAGGTTCATAGAAATAAAGTACGATCAGGAAATATGGGGTTCAGTTATCGCTTAAAGATGGATTACCAGCAAAATATTATTTGTGTACATATTTCAATATTATTATTTGTTTTTACTTTCTCTTACTCCTAGTAAGAAGTAGTATTGTAATCGTGTCAAATTTTCAATATCAAGTTTTTACCGGATATATCCGTTTTGTGGTATCCTGAGTCCAAAAAAAAGTGGTTTTTAGCAAATGGTCTATGTGTGTATGTATGTATGTATCTATGTATGTGAACAGCAATAACTCAAAAACAAAAAAAAAAAAACCAAAGAAAATTGAAACTTGATATTCCGTTTAGGTATCATCATGTGATCTGACGGTACGTTATTTATAGAAATTCCTCAACCGGAAGTACCACTTTACTGAATTTTTTTTTCTTCACTTTTTTTGCAATTTTCTCAAAAATTGCTCTAACAATTTTCGTTAAACTTGGTATATCAACTACACATACAATGATCTACAATTTTTATTTGAAACATTTCCTCGGGAAAATGCATTTAAGGGTACTTTGGGGGGGGGGGACGGGTGGGATTAGGTTGTCCTCTAAAGTGCTTATTTCAGTTTATTACACAATTTTATCATCTAAATAATATTAATTAAAATTTAAATATGTTGTTGAAATTTCGAGTTTGAAAAAAAATCTGATGACCGGAAGTGCGTTGTTACTGAACAGTTTTTTCAATTTTTGCGATTTTCTCCATAAAAAAACCCGACGAATTTCATTAAATTTGCTATACTAACTTTAAGATTTGTCAATCACAATTTTGAAAACTGGTGTAAGAGAAAATTGTGTGAGTGTTTTACACCAGATTTTCTTTCTTTTTTTTTTTTTAGTAGATAGACGTACAGACAGAATGTTTGTAACATTATTTATAATATTTACAGTCTGTAATGTTATTCACAATAAGTAAATATGAGCGTAAACCCTTGGCTTGATAGAGTTGACCAATCCACTCTTCCTGATCTTGTTATTTCTCCTCTTCCTCCGTCACAGGAGGTCCCTTGGCAACTGGCGTTTTTATCGTTAGGTTGTGGGCAGAGTTTGTGACATGCGGGTTCGTGTGTCTTCCTAGTTTGTTGTAGAAACTTTTATAAAGTTGTTGTGTTAAGTCGTGCACAAATGGGGATTGTAGATAAAAGAAAAAAAGAGTGTTTTCGTTGGGATTGAACCTGTATTGTTTTTGGAAATAAGTCGGTTATGTTAACCACTACACTATAGTGATGTTTTAGGCATATGTATTTAGTAAATAAATAATCTAAACAAAATAATAATGATAAAAATTATTTATTAAATAAATAATACTAGATTTTATGTTTATAATTCCAAAGTTGATAGGTTTTATGTTTAGTACTCTTAAAAAAAAAAAAAGAAAAAAAAAAGAAGAAAAATCTGGTTGAAACACTCATACGACTTATGTATAATATTCTTTAATATGTGATTTGACTCATCAATTACCTGCACACTATGTAATCTCTCAAAGCCTGATTCACTTTTCCATTTTTTATTTGAGTGTTTACCATTAGCGCCTATTTTGTAAACTATTTAAACCTGGATTTATCCAACGAAGTAGAATCATTGGAAATCCCTAGTTTGTAACTTTGTCAGCAGAGCAGCTATGTATTTAGTTCTATTCTCTAGGAAGTAATTTCTATCATTTGTCATATTATGTAATTAAATATCATTATCAACTTTACACGACGCCAGGGTTTCTCGTTTTTGTTAAGTTAAATTGGTAGTATTTCTTATTTTAGTATTAACTTTAATTTGTTTTTACTTTATCTTTTTACTTTATTTTATATGTTAATATTTTGTCTTTATAATTGACTAAACATTGTGTTCACCTTATGAATCCAACTCCTTGCTAAAGGGTTTGACTCTACAAGCAATGTAATAAATAAAATTAGTAAAAAAAATAAATATTCTTTAATATGTGGGTTGAATCCGCAATATAAACTTTCTAAAACGAATAATTTGAGGAAAACGTTCACCTAAACCCCTGTCAATAGCATCTGATCTCCAAAGTTCAGATAATCATGAAGAGGCTATTTTCCGGATTAATAAGCAAATATAAGTAACGAAAATTTATTATGATGATTTCACCCCTGAGAAAATTCCTCTTTGGATTGGGAATGCTGAAATAATTAATGTAGAAAATTACCAACATAACTTTATACCAAATTCTACCTACCAGTGATTGTCATGTAGTTTCGTCTTGATTTGTACATTAATTACAGACAGACACTATGTGAACTATCAAAAAATGTATACTCTATTTTTAGAATCTTATCATAACTATGCAATGGATCTATCAAAACTTCATATATGTTGCACTATAAAAGACGCATATTCTTGTGTCCTGTTTTAAAAGGAAATCTACTTTAATTATTCCTATTATTTTGAGAAAGCTTTAATAAAAAAAATAAATAATATACAGTAAGCAATAATTATTATATCTAGATTTTTTTTATTAACCAATTAAAATAAAATAATTTTATAGTTAATTAATTTTCTCTAAATTTAAATAGAAATGTATTTTAGGTGGTGATTGGTTTAATTAAAAAGAAACATGGAATTTATGTACATTCACTTTATAATTTGTTACTGAAATAAAATATTTATTGTTTTCTTTTATTATTTTACATTAAAAATCTTTTCATTTCTTTTCTTTTTTTATGTTTTATTGAAATTTATTATTTTAAACAGGATATAATATGCTCTTTATCGTAATTATTTTCATTAATTTAACTGTAAACTGATACTTTTTACAGTTATATTAACTTTATTTCTCTTAGCCAGCTAAATTCCCATAAATGATGTATTAATAATGTATTCCTCTTTATGATATTTTTTAAATAAAAGAACCATTGTTGCCACTGTCAAGTATCTAGGCGTGGTTCTCGACTGGAGGCTCACACCTTTGCTAATCACATAAGGGACATAATCAATAGAAGATAGATAGATAGATAGATAGATACTTTATTCATACAGCACCAAAGGTACAGAACAGTGTCAAAAAAAGAAAAGTTTCAATCAATTATAAAGGTACTCGTTTATGGAGTAATAATTTTTATTTAGTAAATATTTTTTTAAATTTATTTTTTGATAGGCTCACCTGAAGCAAAGACTCGGGCAAACAATTATAGATTTTAGCGGCCAAATATAGTGGGCTTTTTCCAACTTTCGAAGTCCGATGTGCACGCACCTCCAATAAGTTGTTTTGCCTTGTCGTAATGTTATGTAGTTCCCCTCTACGCCGGAACTTATTTGGATGCTCTAGTACAAATACGGCACATTTAAGGATATAGCAGCAGGGTAGTGTTAGAAAGCCTAATCGCGGAAATAGTTCGCGACAACTTGTATCCTTTCTAACCTTGCATATTATTCTAACTACCTTCTTCTGATATTTAAACACATTCACCGCTAGTGGTGCGCTCCCCCACAACATTATGCCATAAGTCATGACTGAATAGAACAGCGCATAGTAAGCCGTCTTCAGTCCTTCAATGCTCAGTACGTCAGTCAGTCGTCTCATCAAATAACACAGTCTACTTAATTTCTCACATTTTTCCTCAATTAAGGCACCATAATTTAATTTAGTATCTAGTATTATACCCTAGATAGCGCACCGTGCGTACCTTTTCTTCTTTTAGTGAGAAGATTAATTCCAGTGTTTTTGACGCGTTCATCATTAAAGAGGAAAGGCGGCCATACGAGTGTTATTTCCCTTGTTTTGTAGGGGGTCTAGGCTCTCCTAAGAGAATATAATGGATGTGTGGAGAGAATTTGTGAGGTTGATAAATTAAGAAGAAGACTTGGTTAACACTGGTTAACTAATATATTAATAAGTAGTGACAGACTGCCTGGACTTTACAATGGATGAATGTTTAAGGTAGAGTGGTCATACCTAGCGATTGGATGTATTGAACTGAATTCTCAACTGTGTTTTTATGGATTGTGTCCGTCGCTATATTTATACAGTTTCTCCCACTCCAGTCCGAGAGAGTGATTTTGGGTTTTGTTTCTCCTTTACTCTCTTTGCTCTTTCTCCTTTACTCTCTTTGCTGTTACATCATCCTAATGGATGTGCAGGGCGGAGAGAATTTGTGTGGTTGATGAATTAAGAACAAGACTTGGTTAACACTGGTTAACTATTATATTAATAAGTAGAGACAGACTGCTTGGACTTTACAATAAAGAAATGTTTAAGGTAGAGTGGCCAGAGTAATGACACCTAGCGATTGGATGTATTGAATTGAATTCTCAACTGTGTTTTTATGGATTGTCCGTCGCTATATTTATACAGTCTCTCTCACTCCAGTCTGAGAAAGTGATTTTGGGTTTGTTTCTCCTTTACTCTCTTTGCTCTTACAAGTATAAGCTTTAGCTTTACAGACAGTAGTTAAACCAATGTTATTATTACAGGAGCCTGGCATCTTCCTTTCTGGAGCCTAGCATGTCGATCCAGTGTCGCCTCGCTGTAGTTGATGCAAAATAAGTTCCTGAGATTGGTAACTCCCTCACCCAGGTATACCCGAATCATAGACCTGCTCATTTCTACGAACATTGACTATGTTCAAAAATATATCTGAGTGACCACAAAGAAATTTTTCGGCAGGTGTAATTTAAGCACTAATCAACTTGGCATTCAACTTAGGGGACTATGACTCGGGGAGGGGGTGCTCAGGCACAGGAGAGTGAGGAGCGCTTACTATAAAGAATTGGCCGCATATAGCTTGGGCTTTTTACAATTTTTCCAACCATTTATATAATTAGGCTTTAAACAATGTATATATTTACCTTTAGAAGGTTATAGCTGCTAAAGCTGACAAGCCTAGAGTTTTGTAAATTTTTTTTAAATTTATTATAAATAAAGCATGATCTATATCTATCTAAAAGATCCGTTATAATTTGTTATCTTTCTTTTGTAGCACATTCATTTCAAAACTTTTCTAAAGTGAGTCCTGCATAATGTGCTAGGATGGTCAATACTTTGAGGGGAACAATTTAAAATTTATGTTTAAATTAAATACAAAAGGAAATAACCTTAAAGAAAATCTAAGCTATTTCTGAATTTTTCAACTTCAATTCCGACGATTTTTACATTGCTTCATAATCATAATATTATGGAAATCTTAGAATATGTGTCAGGAATTATGGGAATATATAGAATCGTAGAATATGTTGATTGATTGTTTAAAAATTAAAAATAAAAATGACTGATTTAAAATTTACGAAATTTAATGGAAATATCAGAGATAATTTCCCAACGATATCCTGCTTCATTTTGTGAAGTGATTGACCGGTTGCGGGCGTTCGCCTATCATTAGGAATGTTTTGATAAAACAATGTAATAAACACAGATTTGCACAGAGCAGCAAAATCAGTTTATACACTCAGAAATATTCTACTACATTATACTGAGTGACTCCTGTTCCGTTCGGAAGTGTTGTGTGAAACTGTTTAGTATTGTAGTTTTAATGATATCCTCTATAGTTTAAAGTTAAAGTTCATTGTAAGTATTTTCTTATAAACCATGGGGTGTTAATTTTGATCCGGACAATTTTATTTTGTAGTCCCTGTCATCAAACTACAAAATAAAATTGTCCGGATCAAAATTAACACCCCATGGTTTATAAGAAAATACTTACAATGAACTTTAACTTTAAACTACAGAGGATATCATTAAAACTACAATACTAAACAGTTTCACACAACACTTCCGAACGGAACAGGTCGGTTATTACCGAATGTCTTGTGTAAGGCTTAGCCTACTAGCATTCGCTGACGACATAGCCGTGTTGGCCAATACCCCAGAGTACCTGCAATATAATATTAATATCCTTCATGAAGAGCTAAGGAATATTAATATGAGTATCAGTGTGAACAAAAGTAAAACTATGGAAATCAGCCGTAAGAATGGCGCACCACTGAGAATAAAGCTAGCTCAGGAGGGTATGGAGCAGGTCGCCAACTTTAAGTACCTGGGAGTGAACATTAATGAGGAAGGCCGAATAGATAAAGAAATTAATGATAGGATAGCATCGGCAGGAAGATTGTTCAATGCTCTGAAGAAAGGTTTTATTAATAAAAAGGAAGTGAGCAAGGGTACAAAAGTGGCAATATTCAAATCCACCTACATCCCGGTCTTAACATACGGCAGCGAGTCGTGGGCCATTACATCTAAGCACCACAGTATGCTCCAGGCATCAGAAATGAGGTTTTTACGAAGAATCGAGGGAAAAACAAGAAGGGATAGAGTACGAAATGTCAACATAAGGAATAACCTCGGCGTTAAACCTGTGGAGAGCGTGCTTCGAGAGAACAGGCTCAGATGGTTTGGACATCTGATGAGGATGGAGAGCGGCCGCGTGGCAAGGACTTGCTACGAGACTAAGACGCAGGGTTAGCGAGGAAGGGGAAGGCCTCGAACTACATGGGAAGATGTCGTCAGGAATGACTTCACAAAAAAGAATTTAGATTGGAATAGGCGTGGTGCTTTGGTGCAGGATAGGGACCGCTGGAAGGTTTTATATAAGGGATCCTTATAAGCCGAGAGGTAGAAGAGGAATGGACTAAGAAGAAGAAGTCCCTGTCATTTTTTTAATGTTCCTCTCGTTAGCTGGTAACCAGACTGTGACGGGAATATGTAATAATTCGTCTGATAAGTGTTTTCTATAGTAAGCTAGTGCATTGCATGTTTTAATCGTGTCTTTTTGTTTGTAAGAGAATATAATTGTTCAAATTGTGTGTAAGCTGTTTTTAATTTCTTGGTGATGTAACAATTTATCTAAGAAAAGTCCTAGATACTTTACATTTGGATCAGTCGGAATCCAAAGGATTTGAATGTTTTCTATAGTTATATTTTATAGTGTATCTAATCGTATTCTGCACGCAGGGCAGCAATTCTTGTCTGTATCTTGGGCTGTGTGGCTGTGGGTTTAGTGTGTCGTTAACTTTAGTGGCTAGTGAGGCGGATCATTGGTATGTGGCATGTCATGGTAGTAAATGTTAAAGAAGATCGGACTGAGCATGGTTCCTTGAAGGACACCAAAACTCGGACTGCTCCTTTTTCGCTGCTAAAAGTTGATCCAATTTTTACTTGATTGGCCCTGTACTGGAAAAATGACTGTAATGGAGATGTCATAGAGGTATTTTTGGGATGCCAGAGATTTTTAATTTGTATAAAACTTCAACTCATGGATATAGATTTACTCGAAATAAATAAATTTACGCCGAAAGCGTGCCATTTATAGCAAATGTATTACATGTCTCTCCGAGAAGTATAGAGATATGTTTGGGGAACGGGACTATAAAGTGCGTGGTCTATGGTTCGGTGCTCGGGGGACTATTCCAAAGAAAACGGTGGAATTCTGGGACGAGGTCGGGATAGACCCGAATATATTCGGGCCGAGGCTAACGGAGGAGATTATTATAGACTCTCTAGCCATCATTAACCACCACATCTACAGTTAGACTTTGCGCACACACGTCTGTTGTCGAAAAGTGGAAAACAATAACAAAACAAAATTACCTGTTTCATGATTTAATCTGTGTAATAATGTATTGTTTCCTCTTTCTTTGTTTATGTCAGTTCGATTGATTGGTAAGCTGTGTGTTAGCAACTCGATATTGTCGAGCAGCCCCACTGATAATTCTTTACGAATAAAGTGTTTCTCTCTCTCTCTATCTATTTATCTTTATTCTTTGTTTAAAAGCTTCTTTTTTTTTTTTTGATGATGGAGAGAGAGAAGTTTTAGTTATTAAATATATGAACGTGCGTTTGAAAATCTCGGTGTGATATAAAAAAAAAAAAAAAAACTACGTTTTTTGAACCTGTTATAAAGTTATATTTTTATTTTTTAACTTTTTTATTTTTTAACGAATATTTTTTTTTAATAAAACACTCTCTATATGGTAACACATTAGGGCACTTGAGTGATTTTTATCAGTTTGTAGATCTACTTTTTGATCTGAAATGCAGTCCACGTGCCACACTCACAAGTAGTTAACGTCATCTGGATACAAAGGAAAGATTGTAGAATTTCTTTCTCACTGTAAGGAGGTTAGGTTAAAAACTAGAGCTATTTGTTGGGGTTTTACTGTTTGTGCTCTCTTTGTTTGTTTCCATTTGCGCAAACTGTTTAAGAACAATTGATGAGTATGTGTCGTACATAGTTTTGTATTTTATAAAAGGTTTGTAGAAGGGTGGGGGGAATTTTGCTCTATTAGCCATAGTAGAGAAAAACAATTTTTTTTTTCTTTGTTTCACTCTCTCATTTGTTGTGTGATTGCAATAACGTTTGATGGTTTGCGATTGTCCCTATGAAGGCCTTGCGAAAGGGTTGGTATTACCAAATAAGTATTATTAATGGACGCTTAACCATTTTACAAATTGTATTGGCTATATAATAAAATGTAGTGAAATGTTTTTTTTGTTTCAACTGATTTGGTAATGTAACATGACAGAAATACATTTGTTTTTGTCAGTATGTGTGGTAGGTAACATTGTCATAGTCAAGCGTATGTGGTAGGTATCTCTTTCTATAAAATTCCAACACCTCTCTCTTTTTAATTGTAAAAATATCCGACAATAGGATAACGTTTTAAAACTGTACTTTAATTGACAGCGTTTTTCTAACGCTATTATATGTTGGTGGCAGTTATCATTTATCACGTTAGGTTAAGTTTATC
Source organism: Triatoma infestans (assembly GCA_011037195.1). NCBI lineage: Eukaryota > Metazoa > Arthropoda > Insecta > Hemiptera > Reduviidae > Triatoma > Triatoma infestans. The sequence goes on along the minus strand of JAAEAF010006311.1, from coordinate 16,923 downwards.
GATATCTTTTGAAACTATTACTTTCTGTTCGCTTTTATTATAATACTTCAGGCGGGCTTAACCGTACAACTACTGAATTAGGTGACGCGAACGGCAACGGAAGCACCTACTTTATCATAAATATTTTTTAAATCAATATAAAATTTAACAGTTATAACGGCGAGCCTCGAACTGTTGATCTCCCAGTTACAAGTCCATGCTCATAACCACTACACCAACAACAACAGTAAGAAAAATTCATTATGATTTAGAACTTGATACTTGCAGTAGAGAAATCATTCATAGCACACTGTCCCCTCCCCCGCCAAAGGATCTTGTTCCTGCATATTATATTACTGATATGAAATACACTCCTAATTACAACTGTACTAAATTCCATTTTATTATTGAAGTAGTAGTAATATCAGCGTAGTTGTTTTTACTATAGACAAATTGACTTATTTATTCTAGATAAGATAATACATAATTTATTTAGAAATACTTTCACCATAAATCTTCTAGATATGCTTTTATAATTTTTTTCTTTTTTTTTTGGTTTTATTATGATTATTTCCAAGAGACATTGATTATATTATATATTTCTAAGTAATTTTTATCAGATAAAACCATTATACACGGTTTGTTATTATAATGATAATATTTTTTTTTTTATTATTAAAACAATAACTCGTTAACCTTATATTGATTAGATAGTGATGGAAGAAGAAAAAATTTATCCTACGCATTCTAGAAGCTAGAGTATATATTATATATATATAGTGATATATATATATATATATATATGTGTGTGTATAATTAATGTAAATGAATATAATATAACAAACCCTGGCCTGTTTTCATTAAACATATCTTTATTGTTATTATTATTATTATTAATAATTACGATATTTGATTAGCTATCACAATTATTTATTTATTTTTATTATATTTTACATTGTACAAATTTATTTCTCAAATAATTTTTGAACACCTGGTTCTTTGATAATTTGTCAATAAAAAAAAACTTGTGGTCACAAAGAATGAAGAGTTAGCGCCTGTACAAATAGTAAAAAAAAGTATAAAAGTTAAAGAAGAATCATATTATCATTGGAGGTACTTATTAAATAGTTCGTAATTCAAAGAAGCAATCTGGTTAGTAAAATTTTTAAAACGTACGCTAATAATTAGGCCAGGATATTATTAGTTTTATAAAGGGTCTTTACACTATGAATAGTATTTTTTTTTTTTTAATTTAAGGCGCGTCAACATCTATGGTCATTGGCGCCCGGAGCCTTCTCAGTGCAGTGCCGGCCTCCGGACAGTGTTCTCTCGCTACAGACAACACTATCCATCACCGAACAGTGAGCTGCAGAGGCTCCTAGGAGGAAAAAAAATCTAAGGGCAGCCAGCTGGACTCGAACCCGGGTCCTCCGCGTGGGAGGCTAGCGCGCTAACCACTGAGCTAATCCCTTCTCTCTATGAATAGTAATGTCTTCTTTTTAGAAGGGTTCAAAATTGACAGTTGATAATTGCAGTATTTTAGTTTTAAGATCATCTTCATGTCTATTATTTTTTTAGCAGTTATTTCCTGTATATTTGTTTGAGATTTGAATCAAATAAAAATTCTGTGAATGTCAACTGCTGTCCCGCTTCTGTTACAATCTGCGTCTGTAATTTAAACTTATCGTAACAACCATTAAAGAAGCAAGGACTTGCCAGGCGGCGATTTATATTTGGGGGGCGTGTGGTAAGTACGCCTGGGTTCCTCGCTCGCCTTCGCTACCTGGGTGCGCTACCAACTGTAGCTTTCCACTTTTTCTTACGATACCGGTGAAAAAAAATCGATTTTGCCCTTCACAATAATCGAACCCTGAATTCTCGAATCAAAGGCGAGTGCGCTAGCCACTACACCAGGGGTCGGCAACCTTTTTTTTTTTGTAAAGAGCCACTTTTAGAATTATATTTACCAAAATAATACTTAGGGAACCGCAAGTCAGCTAATTATAAAAGTAAATTTTTTTATAATTAAACCTAAAACGTGATTTTTCTTTTGTTTTTGTTAAAATGAGTTTAATTGTGCTTTGCTAAAAGATGTTGTAATAAAGTACAATACAATTAAATTATTTATTATCAATGTTATAATAGTAGTAATTATAATTATTACAAAATATAATTATTAATTTACAAAATAAGGGTTTTTAAACATTCTTACATATAAATTAAGATTATTAAAATTAGTGATTAAAAATAAATGATTTTAAACATTCTTAAAAAATAAATAAGTAAAAAAAAAGTATGTATGTATATGTAAACTATACACAGGGTGTCCCAAGGTATGTGGATAACGACTTTTTCTCGGAAACTAACATAGCTAGAAAAAAACTAAAAAATACTTGTTAGTTTTGGTGCTTCGAGAAGCGAGATACAGGCACCAACTTCATTTTTTAAAATAGGTAGGTGTGGTTTTTATTTAAGAAATAGATTCCTCTATTTTTTGTGAGAAAAATTTACTTGAACGGTTTTTTTTCTATGAGTGATATTTTACAAGTTATGAATGAAAACATGATTCCTATAAGAAATTTCAAAATGATATTATAACGGTTTTTTGATTGAATAAGAAGAAAAGTACTATTTTATTATAAATTTTACTCCTCATTAATTACAGATCTTGCTCGAACTGGCCTCCACCATTAGAGATGCATACACATGCTTTTTCCTGCCAATTGTACCTTAAGAACAAAGAAATACATCTCTAATGGTGGGGGCCAGTTCGAGCAAGATCTGTTAATTAATGAGGAGTAAAATTTATAATAAAATAGTACTTTTCTTCTTATACAATCAAAAAACCGTTATAATATCATTTTGAAATTCCTTATAGGAATCATGTTATCATTCATAACTTGTAAATTTATCGCTCAAAGAAAAAAACCGTTCAAGTAAATTTTTCTTACAAAAAATAGAGGAATCTAATTCTTAAATAAAAACCACATATCCCCAATTGAAAAAATGAAGTTGGTGCCTGTATCTCGCTTCTCGAAGCACCAATACAAATTTGCAAATTAAATTTGGATTTTAACAAAAAACTACGGGGGCTACGTATTTTGTAGTTTTTTTCTTGCTATCTTAGTTTCCGAGAAAAAGTCGTTACCCATATACCTTAGGTCATCCTCTATATATAGTTTCTAATGAGATTTTATTGTTGAATTTCTCGAGAGAAAGTTTATCAAAATTCTGACGTTACTTTTGTTTTCAAACAAGACGGCAGACCTCACAGTGTTCAGCTGATTTCTTAGTTTATTTAAAATAAAATTCATATTCAAAAATGTATGTATGTTAGCAAAAAAATGTCGATCCGAAAATCGACAGAAGTCCGAATGCATAAATTTTTAATCGAATATATTAATTATCAGGCAAATTGTTTCAAGTATCCAAAGCAACTTGATACTATTGCCTTTATAAGATTTCCTATCTCAAATCACTATCAATAACAAAAAAATAGATTTTTGTCTCTCACTAAATTTTCTAGATTTACAAATTTTTTTGAACTCCACATTTTCTTGATTTTTTAAAAAACTGATTGATTAAAATCGGCTAAAAAAATGGAAAAATTCTAATCGATAGAATTAATTTCCGAGTGGTCTCAATAATAAAAATCGATAAGCTTGCCATTTCCTTTCTAATAAACTCTTAAAAATCTTTCACCAAATTCCGATTTTATCATATTTACCCACTATTTGCGTGAAATACGTTAATTTTATTTGAAATATGATTACGAGTTATTTTTTTTTATTTAAATTTAAAATTTTATTATGTTATATAATATGTATTATTTACTAACTTAAAAAAAAAGTTTCAATCATAGATCAAAAGAGCCGCAGATTGCCGACCCCCCTGATTTAAGCTAAGTTATATAGCAATATTGATACCTCAGTTTTTTGTTGTTTTTTTTTTAAAAAAAGAAATGATGCGCAGCTTTTTCACTTTGTCGATTGAGTTTGGAAAAAATACCAAAACTTTAAGTGACAAACCGAATGCTTAACAAAAAAAATTCGTTTTTAAGATGATACAAAGTGAACAAATTAACTTAACGTCTTAGGATTGAAACAATATAGAATTTAAAAAAAATATAGGTGGCTAAGATTATATAGATATATATATATAAAAAGTATGTGGTTTTTTTTTTTTTTTTTTAATTAAATTTAATTTAATACAATGGTAACAGTATTTTGTATAGAAAAAATTAGAAACAATTACATATTAGGAATAATATATAACACGAAAAGATAACAAAACCAAAAAATAAATAAATAAATAAATAAATAAATATAACAAAGTCGGATTGAATAAAAAATTAAAAAGAAATAGAGTGAGTAAGGTTTCTACAAGCTGTAAAAAACAAAAAAAAAAAAACAAAAAAAAAACGAACATACAGACAAACATCAAACAGAAGAGTTAGCACGGCAGACAAATACCTAAAATCAAAAAGACGTATAAGAACAAAAAAAAAAAAAAAACAGACCGCCAATGAGAAAGTGTTCCCAGCCGTTATATTGGAGCCGTTTTACCGCCCAAGATCTATTCCCACACGTAAGAAGGTGGTTGGTGATACGTTTTAAAAGGTATCGTCGTGGTCGTCGTCTATATGTATGTAGAGAAGACAACAGGGATCACATCAGTGTTGTAGCACAACTAAAGAACAACAAGAAAGAACTTGAAAAGATAAAGAAAAGGAGAAGAAAAGAAATTGGAAAAAAATAAAACACGCACAAAAAAAAAAAGAAATCGAACTCAAACACGGACAGTGCTAGAGCAAAAGAGAAGTGGAAGCCTATTCTACACCACTTTATGGACATATACATGTGACTAAAACAGGTCAAACTTTTAAAACTTGTCATCAGTTGTTGTATGTATTGTTATGTTTTACATGTAAAAACTACATATATATATATATAAAATCACTTTCTTATATATTGATGTTTTGTAATTGTGTATCACTCCTCTATACGTGTGTTTAATACCTTGCGGTAAATTCCTAGAATAATTCTCTTTGCGATAATATACCCACTCGGTTAGTTTTTTTTTTTTTTTAGCCTTTTCAGAATTTTCTTTTATTTTTTTTTTTAACGCTTTTTCCTTTTATCAAGTTCAAGATAGATGTGTAAGATATGTTACAATTAATGGGGAAGGGTTAGAGAGTAATTAAACGAGTCGGTTTGATTTTCATCCTTATTAGTAAATCTATTAATTCTTTTATTTCTACATTTTTTTTTTTTTTTTTAAATTAATTACTAAATAGAAAACAATTTGTGATTATAATAAATTAGTAGCTATGAATTAGTAAACAAAATATACACCTACAAATATGGATTTATATTTTTTTTTTTTTTAAAAATCTGGTATAAAATACTCACACGTCATTCTCTTAACTGCAAGTTTTACTTTAGTTTTATAATTGACAAATTATAATTTTTATTTAATATTTATTTGTCTTCAATTCTATAATTGAAGAAATCAGTTGTGAAATCTAAATTAAGTATAATGACCTTTTTTTTTGAGGAAACATACACTATTTCCGTCCTCCAAAAACTTCATTAAAGGTTCCTCCAAAATATTCTCGGAATAAGGGTACCTAACTAAACTGTTATCGGTCTCTTTGTGAAACAAATTTAATGAAATCTGTCGGTGTTTTGTTTTTGTGTGGATAAAAAAAAAAAAATCATAGAAAATTGAAATAACTGTTCAGTAAAAAAAAAAACAAAAAAAAAACGTACTTCCGGGTAAATCGATTTTTATCAAACACAAAATTTGGACAAAATTTCCCTAGTAAGAGGAAGTATTGTAATCGTGTCAAATTTTCGATATAGAGTTTTCACCGGAAATATCCGTTTTGAGGTTCCCCTGAGTTCAAAAAAAAAGTGGTTATTAGCAAATGGTGTGTGTATTTATGTACGTATATGTATGTATGTGAACAGCATAGCTCAAAAATGAAAAACCGTAGGAAGTTGAAACTTGATATTCCGTTTAGGTCTCATCATGGGATCTGACAATGTGTTATCTGCCAAAATTCCTATACCGGAAGTACCACATTACTAGTTGTTTTTTTTTGTTTTTTTTTTTCACTTTTTTGCGATTTTCTCAAAAATGACTCCGACGATTTTCATGAAACTTAGTATATCGACTACACTTACAAAGAGCTACAGCTTTTATTTGAAACATTTCTCCGGGAAAATTCATATAAGGGTACTTTTGGAGGAGGCGTGGGGTTACGACTTCCTCTAAAGTGCTATTTCAATATATTAGACAATTCTATCATCTAAATAATGTTAATTAGAATTAAATATGTTGTTGAAATTACGAGTTTGAAAAAAAAAAATCGGATGACCAGAACTGCGTTTACTTTACCACTTTACTAAATGATTTTTTTTTTCACTTTTTCCATGATTTTCTCAAAAATAGGTCAGACGATTTTCTTGAAACTACGTATGTACACTAAACATCCAAAGACCTACAACTTTTATTATAATATATCTCTGGAAAAATTCATTTAAGGGCACTTTTAGGGGGAGGGGTGGGATTATGTTTTTCTCTAAAATGCTGCTATAGTTGATTATAACAATTCTATCATCCAAACAAAATTAATTAGAAATAAATAGGTGGCCAAAATTCCAAGCTTCAAGAAAACTAGTAAACTGGAAGTGCGCTTTTACTGAACAGTTTTTTTTTTTAGTTTTCAACGAATTGCATTAAATTTGGTACACAAACTATAAAATTTGTCTGTTACAATTTTCAGAACTGGAGTAAGAGAAACTTGTATGAGTGTTTCACACCAGATTTTTTTTTTTTTTTTTTTTTTTGGACATGGTTACAAAGACAATTCAACCATATTCTCCTATCAGAATAATTTTAATAAATCACCTTTTTCTCTAATTATTTAAACTTTACATTTATGTACAGCTAAGTACTCTACTAAACTTTATAGAACCTCTGGAGTGTCTGAAAATATTACATGACAAAATATTTAATATTAATTAATATTGTTTAGATGATAGAATTGTATAATAAGCTGTAAAGTAGCACTTCAGAGAAAACATAACTTCGCCCTTGCCCCAAAAAAACCATATTAAATGAATTATTCTAGAGAAATGTTTCAAATAGAGTTGTAGCACTTTGTATGTGTAGACGATATAATAAGTTTAAAGAAATGCGTTACAGCCGTTTTCGAGAAATAGCAAAATACTGAAAACTACTTTCAGTAAAGCGCACTTCCGGTCACCCGAATTTCTTCAAACTCAAGATTTTGACAACATATTGAATTTTAATTAATATTATTTAGATGATAGAATTGTATAATAAACTGAAATAGCACTTTAGCGGGAACCATAATCCCATTCCTTTCTCAAAAATGTCCCTAAATGAATTTTCCCAGAGAAACGTTTCAAATAAAAATTGTACGTCTTTTCTAAATAATGTGTTTTTCAGTTGTTCTGGGGAATCTTCTGAAACGTTAAAATTGAAGTGTGATTGTTCATTATTGGCGATCTCTCTCTGCAGTGTAATCATTCACTGCTTACCTGCCTCTGTTGTAGTTAGCACTAGAAAGCCCTTTATATATAAATTACGACATATAAACACAATTTGAATTTCATAGAAAATTTATTATTTTATATATAACTGTATTTAGGAGAAGTAAGAGAATGTCGTGTGAGTGAGCGTTTCACACCAAATTTTTCTGTCTTTTCGATACAATTTATAAAAGCTTGATTATAATTTTCTTTCAAGATCAAATCACCCGTGAGATAAAACATCAAGTATCAGATTTTTTGTGTGTTTGATATTTTGATTTTTGGTAAATTTGAAATCAAATCAACTAAGATTTAACGGAGTCTAAACTATTGCCAATACTTGGCAACTTCAGGTTTAGTGAGCTCTCTGAGTCTTTGTAACAATTATTTTGATTCGTAGTCTTGGAGCCCTAAAAAGGCATATTATCCAAAAAGCTAGTGCCTACTTTGCCTATTTGATAGTCCGACACATTGAACCATATAATATACTGAATTGACAGCTTATAGAGAATTTGATTTAGGATTTCGTCAACCAAAAACTTCTTTTAGATGTACTCTCCACAGTTCTCTATCCTATGTTTCTTCCTCCCTCAAACCATTCCCATACAAACTTTCCACCGTTTCATCCATCCATGTCCGTCACGGACTTCCTCTTCTTTTTCTTCCTTCCACGTTCCAATCAAGGGCCAGCCTCGGTAGTCTGTCCTCTCCCATTCTTTTCACATGGCCGCACCACTCTAACCGTTTCTTCTTTATTCACTGAAGTACACTGTTCTTTACTTCCATCTTTTCTCTGATTTCTCGGTTAGGTCTTCTTTCTCTGCGCGATACTTTGGCAGCTCTTCTCCAATAATCCATTTCTGTGGAATGTAATTTCTTCCTTAGATCGGCGGTCAACGTTCACGTATCAGCTCCGTAAAGCAGTATGCTTTCTGTTGTGGTGGTTTTCTTCCGCAGAGCTGGAAAGCATCAGAGACATTTTCCGTGGTAGCCTGCTTCGTTTTGTGGTCATCGACCGGTTTCGGACGTTCGCCCATCTTCAGGATGCGTTTTTCAGACAGTGTGCCAACACAGACTCGTACAGAGACTTAGCTTCACACTCAGAGAAACTAAGTCTCTGTACGAGTCTGTGTTGGCACACTGTCTGAAAAACGATCCTGAGATGGGGCGAAACGCCCGAAAACCGGTCGAGTGACCACAAAACGAAGCAGGCTACCACGGAAAATGTCTCTGATGCAGTATGCTTTCCACTATGGCCGAATAAATATTTTTTTTTGTGCACCCTAATATGTTTCGGCTCCATAGGACCGGGTTTAGCATTCCAATCACCTTCCTGGCCATACCTATTCTTCTTTTTATTTCTCTCTCGGAGCTACACATTCTTCTCGACGATTGACCCCAGGTACTGGAAATTGTCCACCTTCTTTATGGGATTACCATCGATGACAAGTGCTTCTTCCTGATATACGGTCATGTACTCCGTCTTTTTAAAATTCATTTTTAGTCCCCAGCTTGAGTATTCTTCTAACAGCTTCCTTACCATATAATCGGCAAGTTCCAGGTCCTGAGAATTTGATACTTGAAGAAAATCGTTATATCCTTGGGGGGGGGGATTGCAAAAAAAAAAAACTTTTATCAAATGTGGTTGACTTTGACCAATATCTTCAAGTCCTGTAGCTTCCTGTAGGTTTCACGTAAACACGCCTTAGAGTCGTCATACAACCTCCGAATCGCTCGCTAAAAATTATTTTTCAAAATCAAAGTGATAGATTTATATCTGTTTACATTTTTTACTTGCTCTGATCGCTATTAAGAGGAAGTACGTATCAATCTCGTCAAATATTCGATAAGAGTTATTATCAAAAATACACGTTTGGAGACTTCCCTGAGTCAGAAAACGTGATTTTTTTTAGAAATTGGTTTGTGTGTGTGTGTGTGTTTTGCACCAGCAATGAAAAAGCGGAAAGTTGGAGAAAGTCAAACTTGACATTTTGTTTAAGTTCTACACAGAAGATCTGACTATAATATTTTGGCCATTAATTGTTAAACCGGAAATATCTCACTTCATTGAATAGATATTTTTTTACAATTTTCTCGAAAACGGCTTACACGATTTTCTTTAAACTTGTTCATCAAGATAGGTGAAACTCAAAACCCGTTAGATAATCACAAAATGATGTAGCCTATCATAGAAGTTTCTGAGATTATAATTGATAACCATTTTTTTTTTTTTTTTTTGTTACTTTCTCCAATAGCTAAAGTTAAGAGAAACTTTTGAAATGATGTCTTAATTTTTTTACTTTCTCCTAGTGTGAAAACAAGAGGTATTGCGTTCATAACAAATTTTCTAAATTAAGTTTTAAAATGCGTTTTCCTTATATTATACACGTTCTTGGTCTATATAATATTAATAAGGGTGTTTATTTATTTAATCAACGGTCACCCAATTACCAGGATACTCCATAAATATAATAATTCAGTATGAAAAATTCTTAGTTTAAAGAAAATGGTCTGATTTGTGAATTTACTAAACGAATTTTCTATTTTCTACAAATGGATTTCTTTAAATTATAGACCAATTATATTATGTAGACCAATTATATTATATAGACCAATTATATTATATAGACCAATTATATTATATAGACCAATTATATAGACCAATTATATTATATAGACCAATTATATTATATAGACCAATTATATTATATAGACCAATTATATTATATAGACCAATTATATTATATAGACCAATTATATTATATAGACCAAATTATATTATACTATCACTTTTGTTTACAATTTTCGCCCCAAAAAATTGATCTCAGGGTGGCTAGGATTCAAAAATGTCATCTCATTTATAGTTTAATTTTTTCTAATTATATAATTTTGAAATTAACCAAACATAATTAAAAAAAGAATCCCACGTTTGTTGACAAAATTTGTGTATTATAGCGGTGTAAAATTTGGAGAGAGAGAAAATCATTTCATATTTTCATATCACATTTTTGTATTTTATCGTAATCTTAGTGCTATAATATATACTTTTTTTTTTTTTTTTTACTTTCGATAATATTAAAATATCTCTTAAGGTATATCACAACTGCGACAAATTTGTATAGAGTTTTCAGTGGAAATATGTGCATATGTTGAGGTCCTCTGAGTCTGAAGAAAAAAAATGTTACAAACTGATCTGTGTGTGTGGGTGCGTGTGTATTACAGTAAGTACCAGGTTATTGAATATATCAGAGATATTTTCCGTGATAGCCTGCTTTTTTTTTGTGGTCATCGACCACTTTTCGGGCGTTCGCCCATCATCAGGAGGATGTTTTTGTCAAAACAATGTAATAACATAGACTTGTACAGAGCAAAATACAGTTGATACACTGGATTTTAAAAATCTTTGTTATGACGAAACTAGGTTAAACGGGGTGTTGCTACCTGAATGGGAAAACACATGTTCGGTCCTTTAAAGACGTTGTTCCTTTATTAAATGGAAACATCAATGAGTGGGGATGTATAACTTAAACTATATTTTTTGAAGGAGATTTTACTTTGTTAATTATTTATCCATACCACCTTATTATTTCTATTTATTAATTTATAACAGAGCGAAATAACATGAAAGTGTCAGCCGTGCCCACTCGGAATAGTTATGATATAGTTACGTGAATAGTTAGTGAACACATGAATCGTGAATAGAAAACAGAATAGTTATGTGCGTGCGTGGATGGTGTACGTGAATGTGTGTGAAAGGTGAAATATGGAATGGAATGCATAATTATAAAATTAACTTGCTTATATAGATTACTTGCTCAACAGAGTTATGTATCTATACTATCTTAACGATCATTCAGCTCGGATTCTATCATTTCTTTATCAGTAACTATTACACAATGACCCACGGTTTTAGGAAGAAAAAAATCTAAGGGCAGCAGCTGGACACGAACCCGAGACTGCCGCATTGCTAGTCCAACGCGCTACCATTGAGCTAATCCCTTCCCTTTTATTCTACTAAATAAATATTTATTATAACAAAAAAATTTGTTTGAAATTAAAAAAAAAAAAAAATTCTTTTATTTATTATTAATTAGTTAATGTTTAATTTATACATACGTGTTATTTTTACGGGCGAAAAAAAAAAGGGGGTTCTCAAAATTAGCTTAAGAAGGTTAGTTTCCATTAGTTCAATAATTATCTGGCAAATTTTTAATGAATTTATAGAGAATTTGATAGAGTAAAGAAATGGAAAAACTAATTTATCTTAAATATAGTGTTATGCTGTTACAAATAATATGGTATATGATCCCTGGTTTTTGCACTGTATTTGGAAGTAAAGTCTGTTGTGGGTATGTATATATATATCAGTAGCCACAACACATAACAACAGACAAGGGCGTCTTATTGTTGTTGTATTAGTGTTTTTGTCTGTTGTAGTAGTGATATCTGTTGTTTGTAGTAGTATTGAAGAAATAAGTAATAAGTGGGGGTTATAAGTAATGTCTATGTATTTGTGTGTTAGTTAGTCACTGACTGGCTGTGTGTGTGAGAGAGAGTGAAAGAATGATAGTATGACAGTGAGGTAATGACGGCGAATAGCAAATGTAATATACAGGAGGTGGAGAAGCAGCTGGTTTGGTTGTAACTGCTCCATTCATGCTGGCCAACATTCAGCGGTGGTCCAGTCATTCATTGTACTGCGTCCTGCTCAGATCGATCTGTAAAACGATTTTTCTCTTTATTATTATTATTATTATTATTTGTTTATTTTTATTATTATTATTATTATTATTTTTTTTTTAAATTTCCTTCTTCACCTTTATTGTTTACATCAATGCCATCATTATTAATCATTTTATCTTATACTGGTGGTATGTTAAATTTTTTTTATATTATTATTTCTTTACTAATTTTTTGTTTTTTATTTATACTAATAATTTATTTTAATTAATTTGTGCTTGCTAGATTAGTGTGTAATTTTTTACTTTTTTTTTTTACAATTACCCAATTTAAAATTTAAGAAAATCAATTAATTCTAAAGTTTGAATATTTAATTGGATTAATTAATTTTGATCCTTTTTCTTTACTGTTTTATTGCTATGTATCAAATTTTTCGAAAAAATGATTAATTTACCGGAAATAGATGTTTTAAAGTAGCCTGAATCTGAAAGAGTGGTTCTTAGAAATTGGCTTACGTATACATATTATGGGTCAGCATAACATTAAAATGGAAAATCGTAGAAAGCTGAAACTTGGTTTTCATTTAGATTTTTCCGGAAGTACCCATTTCACTGAATAGATTTTTCAGTTTATTTTTTTTCTTTTTTTTTGCAATTTTCTCGAAATCTGCTCCAATTATTTTCTATAAACTTGATATATCAATTTAAGCATAAAAAGAACTACAATTATTATTTAAAACCTTTTTCTAAGATAATTCATTTAAGGGGAGGTTCCGAGGGGCTTTCTTCCAAAGTGCCATTTCAATGTATTTATACGATACTGTCGCCTGTATGATATTAATAACAAAATTTAATTGTATTGCCAAAATTCTTAGTTTTCCAGAAAAATCAATTGTTTCAATGTTCAGAAGTTTTAGTGCTAATAAATGTAAATCGTTTGAGAGTGCACATCAGATTTATTCACAAGTTTTGATGTGAACACCATAGCTCAAAAACGAAAAACCGTAGAAAGTTGAAACTTGATATACCGTTTAGGTATCACCATGGCATCTGACAGTGGGTCATCCATCAAAATTCCTCAACCGGAAGTAACACTTTACTTGTTGTATTTTTAGAGATATTTTCCATGATGATAGCCTGTTTCTTTTTGTGGTCATCGACCGGTATCGAACATTCACCCATCATTTGATTATTTGATACACTTTTTGTTTTTTTGCTCTGTTTTTTTTTTTTTTTTTTTTTTTTTGTAAATTTATTCTGTGCAAATCAATGTTATCACACAGTTTTGACAAAAACATTCTGCCGATGGGCGTATTCCCGATACCGGTCGATGTCCACAAAAAGAAGCGGGCTATCACCATGGAAAAATATCTCTGATGCTTTCCAAAGCTCTGGGGGAACATATATTAAACCAAAAATGCTGAAAATTATATTTGACAGCATTTGGTATATGGAATATACGAGTATAGTTTAGATTGCACCTCAGATTCAAAAGTTTAATATCAATTTTTCTTACACGTGACAGGTGTTTATGACAAGTTCCAAACTTATATTTACATTCACTTACAAACGTTTCTATCAAGTTTTCGAAACTGTGTTTTCTCTGGCAATAATGTTTTGATGTTTCACTTAGTTAAGCATAAAATAGTGAATGGTCTTTTGTATATTCCGTTATATACAAAACACAGGGAGCTCAACTTGTTATTCTGTTTTATGTATGACCAAGGAAAATATTATTCGTCCAAACTTGATAATTTGAAGTGGGTTTTTACTTTCTCTTACTCTTAGTAAGAGGAAGTATTGTAATCGTGTCAAATTTTCCATATCGAGTTTTCACCGGAAATATCCGTTTTGAGGCCCACTGAGTCCAAAAAAAGTGGTTTTTAGCAAATAGTCTGTGTGTGTGTGTGGTGTATCTGAACACCATTGCTCAAAAACGAAAAACCGTAGAAAGTTGAAACTTGGTATTCCGTTTAAGTATCAACATAATATCTGACAGTGGGTCATCCGTCAAAATTCCTCAACCAGAAGTACCACTTTACTTGTTTTTTTTTTTTTTTTACTTTTTTACATTTTTCTCAAAAATGGCTCCGACGATTTTTCTTTAAACTTGGTACATCAACTAAAAATACAAGGAGCTACAAACTTTTATTTCAAACATTTCTCTGGGAAAATTCGTTTAAGGGCTGGGTTTTTTGGGGAAGGTTGTGGTTATGTTTTTCTTTAAAGTGCCTACATGGTTGATTAAAAAAATTCTATCATTCAAACAAAATCAATTAGAAATAAATAGGTGGCCAAAATTCCAAGTTTCAAGAAAATTAGTGAACCGGAAGTGCGCTTTTACTGAACAGTTTTTTTTCTTTTCAGTTTTCGACGAATTTCATTAAATTTGTTACACTAACTGTAACATTTGTCAGTTATAATTTTGAGACTTTGGAGTAAGAGAAAGTTGTGTGAGTGTTTCACACCAGATTTTTTATTTAAAGTGCTAGTTTTTTTCCTGCCAATTCTTGGCGATTTTCTCATAAATTGCTCTGATTTTTTTTATTTTTTATTATAAAGTTGAAGTAATATCAGTAATCAGTAATTTCTTAAACTTATTCCGGGTAAATGCATTTGTTTTCAGAAATTGTGGAGAAGCATATCATTCAACTTTTCTCTAAGCTTTCATTCATTACAATATAATTATTCAGTAACCCTAATTATACAGTATTAAAGAGCGTCTATTTTAGTATATAAATTCCAAATCTGAAGAAAATATGTCTAATAGAATTGGGAGAATTCATTAAGAGAATCGTATATATTTACACACGATTTTTGCTCTTTTTTTAATGTTTATTCTATAGATATTAGGTTAAATTATAGATAATATAAACTGTATATAACATGTATATATATAATATATATTTTTATATCTGCTCCAGATATTATAAAAAAAAAAAAAAAAAATGAAGTGATAACCTCCTTATTTCATCGTAATCCGAACGGTCATTCTTCTTTCATGTCCCAAACAAACTCCTCCTTTCCAAAACAAATAAGGTTCCACGAATATTATTATCAATTCCTCTTTCCGGTTTGATAGTAAGATTTTATTGCGATCATACCATAACTACAATATGTTTTGGAGGAAATAGTGTGTGTTTCTTAAGTAATAAGAGATAACTTAAAAAATAATGTAAAAAAAAAAAAAAAAAAAAATCAGGTACCCATTAATATCCTGGTTAGATAGCAATATCTGTTGTTTGATCCAAGGAATTTTGGAATAAACTTAAATTGCAAATTTACTGTATATTTTTTTTAATTTTTACTTTGTTTTTTTTCGTAAACAGTTTCAACTTTTCAAATTTTCTTTACAATAACCTCACTGTTATAATATAAATAGGCTTATCACTTTTATTTGAATCATTTTTTGTTTGTTTTGTTCTGTTTGGAAAAACTGGGTTTGGTGGGTGCTTTGAATTAGCTGCAATATAACCTCACTCTAAGGTAATATTTAGGTAATATTACTTATGTAGTAAGTATTGTTTGTGTTTGAAAAAAAAAAAATTTCAATAAAAACTACTAAAAAGCCCCTTTACAAAACCGTTCGTGCTACACGCTACTACAAACATACAACAACACATCGTACCAAACACATTTCAAGTGTATGTAGTTTGAGGATATTGTGTACTGTTCTGATGAAGTGCATGGAATACTGAGCTGTGGTATACTTCTTGGGGTCGCTACTCCCCAAGTAACTGCTTGCAACAGATACCCCTTGCGGGCTATATCATTTTTTAATTAATATAAATATAATTTCTTTGTTTTCGCGTATGTCGCACGATCAACTATGAAAAATGCCCGCAAGGGGTATCTGTTCTTGGGAAGTAGCGACCTGACGGATTACCACAGCTCAGTAATCCATGCACTTCGGCAGAACAGTACACAATATCCTCAAACTACATTCACTTGAAATGTGTTTGGTACGATGTGTTGTTGTATGTTTGTAGTACCGAGTAGCACGAAAGGTTTTGTAAAGGAGCTTGTGAGTGTGTATGTTTAATAAAGAGAAGTATTAAGAAATAAGTAAGAAAACATTGCTAGATTAAAATAAATATATTATTCTCTAAATGAATTTAAAGCTTATTTAATCAATTATTTATCTAGATTAAATGCTAAGCTCTTATAACTGGCACTGAAGTTAAATAAGCGACTTTTGAGACAACTTGTTCTGATTGAATGTCCAAATTAGACTGTTCTGCTTGAAAGCAGAATTTAGACTCGCTAAAGAATGTTCTGCTCTAGCGGGGGATTTTTCACCTACAAAACAGTTGGCCAAGTGAAATTTGTCTTACCCTAACGGATTCTTTTCCCTTTTGTCTCTTCAATACCACTTACCTCTTAATTTAATAGTACATCACTCTTTTGACTGCTCTAAGATACACTTAAAATATTGCCAAATATTCTGAACTATTTATCAAAACTGTTATTTTTGCATTTCTTTCTTCCACTACACGCTCTACTATTTACAGGCAAGGAAATTATAGTATACAAAGTGTGTAGCACGGGAGAAGAAAGGGATTAGCTCAGAAGTAGCGCTGGACTAGCAACACGTAGGCCCTGGGATCGAATCCAGCATGCTGCCCTTAGATTTTCTCTTCCTAGGAGCTTCTACAACTCACTGTCTGGTGATGGACAGTGTTGTCTGTAGTGAGAGAACACTG
>JAAEAF010006310.1:0-33790 GCA_011037195.1 Triatoma infestans | reverse complement strand
TCCTAATACGTTTTGTTTTTTTAACTTACTGCGATTTTGTTCACATCACACAGAAAATTCGCTAAAAACATTTTATTTTTCGTACTCAGTTTCTCTCCAAAATATACTCTTAATATTATATCTCTTACTGAGTAAGAGAAAGGGATGCATGAGATTTTACGTTAAACATTTGTAATAGCAATTTTTTAATCCCTCAGGTTTGAAAAAGATAAAATGTATTTACGAATGCTTCAGTCATTTCAAACTTTCTTTTTTTTTGTTTTGTACACTTGGAAAATGCTGTAAATCTAATCGTAAACTTCTCTGTTACAGACGGCAGCGCTGACGTTATGCACGCAAGCACGAAGAGTACGAGTCAGGCCTGTCAGCACAGATTCCTTAGAAGATGCTCCCCAACAAGTAGAATATTACGCCGAACAAGAAGATGATCAAGGCCCTGTACTTGTATCCAGGCAAGATACATACGGACGAGCGACAGGTCAGCCTAGACTTCAACCAAAATTGAAGCCTGTAGGCGTTAGACCACCACCTGTACAAACGATTAGAAATTATAATAAGCTGAACGATGATGGTTCCTTTACTTTTGGCTATGAAGCGGCTGATGGTTCTTTTAAAGAAGAAACCAGAGGAACTGATTGTGTGGTTAGAGGAAAATATGGCTATATAGATCCGGATGGTAATAAGAGGGAATTCACTTATGTATCTGGTAATCCTTGTGATCCAAATTCTGTCCAAGAAGAGGAAGAAGAACGTCAGGAAATTGATTCTGGAGAGGAAAATATTCCACCAAATATTCCTAGAAGACCGTTTACACCGAAATCAAAAGCAGTTACACTAAAACCATCAAGACCCGCGCAGACCTTGTTCCATCAGAGCTATAATCAAGACAGCGGAGAGGATAGTGGTGAAGAAAACATTCCAAACATTCCACAACGTCCCATACAGCCACTGCATCCTTCACCAAGACCACAACCTACACCACGTCCACAGCTTGTACGGAATTTCCCAATTCCAACTTTTGCCCAATTGGAGCAAGAAGTCCAGCCGCAAGTGTTGAGACAAACTCCGCCAACCTCAAGACCAAAGCTGGTGCTAGCCAGCCAGCCGAGACAATCTGTGACCATAACCCCAAGACCGGCATCCACCCAGCCACCAGCCACCACTTATAGGCCGCAATTAGTACATCTGTCCACACCTTCACCCACTCCTACAGCGTCACCTGCATTCACTAAACGGCCAGCTGTGACGTCTACACCTGCATCACTCAACTTGGATGATGAATTAAAGAACTTCCAACTTGAGCATAACGTTGTATCAACTCCAAGGCCGGCACTCCCAACAAAACCGCTTACAGGGCAACCCATTTATACATCAGAATTGGTGTTTGATCCCCAGTCAGGACAATACAATACAGTGCTCTACCAGCAGATACCTCAAGCACAGGCTGATTTCAATCTCCGTGGCAGGCTACAACCTTTTGTACAACCACAACAGACACACTTCTTCCAACCAAGGCCATTCGCTTCACGTCCACCACCACCAAATCCATACAATCAACAACAACAAATCTTTCAACAACAGCAGTCAAATCTATTGCAACAATCGCAACAACTGTTCGCTGCACAACAAAAGAAACAACAAGAAAAACAAAGATTTCCAGCTAGTCTATTACAACAAGAACCACAAAGGTTTACACCCTCGGCAAAACAATATGCAAACCCACTTCCAGCTCAACCATTTTACTTTGTCACCCCAAACGGTGATAGGACAGGTCTTTCTAATGGCCAGATAGATGCTTTTCTTCGTGGACATTCTCTAACCCTGTAAAAAAAAAAGGCGCTTTTTCTAAGTTGAAAATTCTTTTTTATTTTATTTTATTTTGTAAATATTTATGTGTAAGTGTGTGATGATTGCTCGCGAACTGGTCGCGCCTTAAACCTTTTTGACCAAAGGAAGTGAATAAAATCTGCGACCAATTTATTTGTTTCTCCCCCCCCCAATTCCCCCCCTTGTATTTATTCGAAGGTTGGGACAGACTAGTCCAGAATCCTCTCTGCCAAGAATAATAAATTCCCTCCTTTGATAAACAACGGTGGCACCTAAAAATAATACGCTATTTATTTCTTTTTTTTTATTATTATTCAAGTTATCCAGAGGTGAAGAAAACACCAACTACCTGTAAGGTAACAAATAAGAGCCTCAAAATAAAAATTAAATTTATACAAATTAGTTTATAACTGTAGCAATTTCAGTATTTTTTTTTTTTTTTGTAGAGGCCATGATTTTTTTTTTTGTATATTGCGTTTTTTTTTTTTCTGAATTAGTAAAAACAAAAATTGTTTTTGACATTATACTTTTTTTATTTGGTCTGACAGAAATACACATGCTCTTAATTAAACACCTCACTTTATTATTTGCTATGATTATATATCTACCTTCCTAACAGCTTTTTCAAAGTGTTATTAACAGGAGAAAAACCCAACAATACCGATTGTATGTGCCAAACCCACCAGTCGTGCTACACAGATAGCTCTATCTTTGAAGTATTAACTCTGAGGAATATTTGCTATCTATGCATTGCATCACGTTTACAGATTCTCTTGTACACACCACTACACACACAGGAACAGAAAGAAAGAAAAAGCGGAAGACTCTTACCTTTTATAAAAAAAAAAAGAAAAAAGAAGACACTTTCACTCAAATAAAATCACTTATTGCATACTAAACATTATAATACTCATTAAAAATGTTCACTACGTGCCTTAATTAAGTTTTAACATTGTCTGAAGTTGTTGTAAGTGATTTATTCAATACCTTACCACCTTACATGAATATTAACAATAATTATATTAAATCCGGTGGAAAAAAAAATATATAACTTTCTTTCTTAGTCCTTACATTTATAATTTATTGATATTTTGAATTTATATATGAAGAAAATGTTCTCACAATTGAAAATTGTATAAATACTACAAAATTAATGGAAATTGGCATTTCTTACAATAAAAGGAATTTACGTAAATCAACCTCAAAGTCAAAATCTCTCGATGTTGTTTAAACACACACACACACACACACACCATAGAGAAGATATTCTATATAAAAAAATCTGATGTGAAACACTCACACAATTTTCTCTTACTCCAGTTCTCAAAATCATTATTGACAAATTTTATGTTTGTGTACCACAATTTAATGAAATTCGTCGAAAACTGAAAAAACTGTTCAGTAAGCGCACTTCCGGTTTACTAATTTTCTTGAAACTTGGAATTTCAGCCATCTATTTATTTCTAACTAATTATGTTTGAATGATTGAATTGTATAATCAACTTGGATAGCACTTTGATGAAAATCTAACCCCACCCCTCCCCTAAAAGTGCCCTTAAAAGAATTTTCCCAGAGAAATGTTTTAGATAAAAGTTGTAGATCTTTGCATGTTTAGTTTATATTCGAAGTTTCAAAAAAATCGTCGGAGCCTTTTTGAGAAAATTGCGAAAAAGTGAATAAATCATTTAGTAAAGTGGTAAAGTAAACGCACTTCCGGTTATCCGATTTTTCAAACTCGGAATTTCAACCACATATTTAATTCTAATTAACATTATTTAGATGACAGAATTGTCTAAAAAACTGAAATAGCACTTTACATGGAAACCTAACCCCACCCTCCCCCAAAAGTGCCCTTCAATGCATTTTCCCGGAGAAAGGTGTTCAAATAAAAGTTGTCGCTCCTTTGATGTGTGGTGAGTTTGGAGTTAACGAAAAATCGTCGGAGCAATTTTGAGAAAATCGCAAAAAAGTAAAAACTCTAATGGTAAGGGGTACTTGCCGGTTGCGGAATTTTGACAGATAACGTAGTGTCATGTCCCACGGTGATACTAAATGGGAAATACAAGTTTCATCTTTCTACGTTTTTCGTTTTGAGCGATGCTGTTCACATACATACATACATTCATACATTCATTCACCACACACACACACAGCACACACAAACACACACACACACAACACACACAGACCATTTTCTAAAAACCACTTTTTTGGACTCAGGGGATCTCAAAACGGATATTATCGGTGAAAACTCGATATCGAAATTTGGCACGATTACAATACTTCCTCTTACTAGGAGTAAGAGAAAGTAAAAAACACTTTTGAACGACCGCTTTCTCATAGGTTAGGTTAGGTTATGGTAGGTGAACAGTGAATGGTGGGGATGAAAAACGTATTCTACGCAGGTTACAACTGTCACATGATAGATACCGTTAGATTTCTTCAAATATTTACACACACACACAAATTAGATAAACTTCAAAGTTTACCCACTTGTCCTAATATTAAAATACAGTACAAGTTACCTACCTCACACAGGTAGGTTTTAAAAGTGATTATATATTGTAGTCCAGACGACAGCCGTTACTACATTTTGAAATTAACACGACAAATTTTTTTTTTTTTTTTACTTTCTCTTACTCCTAGTAAGAGGAAGTATTGTAATCGTGTTAAATTTTCGATATCGAGTTTTCACCGGAAATATCCGTTTTGAGGTCCCTTGAGTTCAAAAAAGTGGTTTTCAGCAAATTGTCTATGTGTGTATGTGTGTATGTGAACAGCATAGCTCAAAAAAGAAAACCCGTAGAAAGTTGAAACTTGATATTGCGTTTAGATATCACCATAGGATCTGACACTGGGTCATCTGGTTAAAATTCCTCAACCGGAAGTACGACTTTACTTGTTGATTTTTTTTTTTGTTTATTTTTTTGCGTTTTTCTCAAAAATAACTCCGACGATTTTCTTCATACTTTGGTATAAAACTACATATAACAAGAGCTACAACTTTTATTTGAAACATTTTTCTGGGAAAATTCATTTAAGGGCAGTTATAAGGGAGGTGTGGGGTTAGGTTTTCATCTAAAGTGCTATTTTAGTTTATTAAACAATTCTATCATCTAAATAATGTTAATTAAAATTGAATATGTTGTTGAAATTCCGAGTTTCGAAAAAAAAAAATCGGATAACCGGAAGTGGGTTTACATTACCACTTATTAAATGATTTTTTCCACATTTTCGCACTTTTCTCAAAAATGTCTCCGACGATTTTCTTGAAACTTCATATATAAACTAAATATGCAAAGATCTACAACTTTTATTTAAAACATTTCTCTGGGAAAATTTATTTAAGGGCCACTTTTAGGGGAGGGGTAGGGTTACAGCTTCCTCTAAAGTGGTATCATAGTTTATACAATTCCATCATCCAAACAAAATTATTAGAAATATATAGATTGCCAAAATTCCAAGTTTTAAGAAAATTAGTAAACCGGAAGTGCGCTTTTACCGAAAAGTGTTTTCAGTTTTTGACGAATTTCATTAAATTTGGTACACAAACTATAAAATTTGTCAATTATTATTTTGAGAACTGGAGTAAGAGAAAGTTGTGCGAGTGTTTCACACCAGGAATTTTTTTTTTTTTGTAATGTTACAAATAAAAATCGTTATCTGAATTCCCTAGTTTAAAGGAAAAATCATTATACCTAGTTTTCTACAAAATTATTAAAAAATAACCCTATAAAGTCGCACTAGGATTTAAATGAGTTTCATTCACATATGATGAAATACGCTTGCAATGCTTCTGAATGTGCTTCAATAGGATATAGATGGCAGAATACATTGGAATGAACGGGTAATTAGCGGAAAGTTAAAAACGCTACTGTTTCCCCCAGAGCCCCCCCCAAAATCGTTTTCACTTGGGATATATTCAAATAATGGTGTAAAGATATATTTATGTCAGTGCGGTAAACAGTAACTGGGAAACCACATTCGAGCCCTGTCTGTATTTTTTAATGCGTGACATAATTATGTGCCCAAAATACACAAGACGCATCTATATGTAACACCAATCGCAAAAACCATTTAATCACACTCTGAGACCTCAAAATATGTATTTCCGGTGGAACTCAATTCGAAACTTGACACGGTCATGTCCTCTTAGCAGGAGTAAGAGCAATTAAAAAGGAAAAGATGCGGTTAATAGAGAAGTCTGGTAGTGAAGGCAACACCTGAGCAAACAGTATGGCGTGCTTACCACACGCACCAATTGTAAAGGTATTATATAGTTTGAAACAGTGAGGTAGATGGAAACTCTGAAATCATCACTTTTCCCAGAACCCAAAATATCAGGCATCCCAGCAAAATATTTTCGAAAAAGTGATAGACTCTATGTAATATGTTACCTTTGCTGCAACAAGCCCATAAAGGGCTAAAGCCAATCAGCGACTTCTAATAGAGAGGGCGTATGGTAAGACGCCACGTTTCTGGCCTTCACGACCAAAATTCGCTAATAACTGTAACTCTCCATTTTTTACTTTCTCTTACTCCTAGTAAGAGGAAATATTGTAATCGTGTCAAATTTTCGATATCGAGTTTTCACCGGAAATATCCGTTTTAGGTCCGCTGAGTCCAAAAAAGTGATTTTTGGCTAATGATCTCTGTGTGTGTATGTATGTATGTATGTGAACAGCATAACTCAAAAACGAAAAACCGTAGTAAAAAGTTGAAACTTGATATTCCGTTTAGGGTTTCACCACGGGACCTGACACTACGTTATCCGTCGAAATTCCTTAACAGGAAGTACCACTTTACTAATTTTTTTTTTTGCGATTTTCTCAAAAATGGCTCCAACGATTTTCTTCAAACGTGGTATAACAACTACACATACAAAGAGCTACAACTTTTATTTGAAACATTTTTCTGGGAAAATTCATTTAAGGGCACTTTTGAGGGAGGGGTGGCGTTACGGCTTACTCTAAAGTGCTATTTCAGTTTATTAGACAATACTGTCATCTAAATAATGTTAATTAGAATTTAATGTTTTGTTAAAATTCAGTTTTTGAAAATAATCGGATGACCGAAAGTGTGTTTACTTTACTAAACGATTTTTTTCACATTTTAGCGATTTTCTCAAAAATGGCTCCAACGATTTTCTTGAAACATGATATATAAACTACATATACAAAGATTTACAACTTTTATAAAATATTTCTCTGGGAAAATACATTTAAGGACACTTTTAGGGGAGGGGTGGGGTTATGTTTTTCTCTAAAGTACTAACATAGTTGATTATTATACAATTCTATCATCCAAATAAAATTAATTAGAAATATACAGATGGCTAAAATCCCGAGTTTCAAGAAAAATTTAGTAAACCGGAAGTGAGCTTTTACTGAACTGTTTTTTTTTTTTTCAGTTTTTGGCGAATTTCATTAAATTTGGTACACTAACTAAAAAATTTGTAAATTATAATTTTAAGGACTGAAAGAAGAGAAAGTTTTGTGAGTGTTTCACACCAGATTTTTTACTTTCCCTTGTTCCTGGTTTGGTGTATTAAATTATACTGGGTTCATATAATTTAATACACCAAATCAATTACAATTAATCAGCCAATAATATAAAGAAACTACTAATTTCTCTTGTTCCTTAAAGTGTAAATATTACACGAATTTGTTGAAAAATTTGAACAGAAATGTTGTACTTGATCCTAGATGGCTTCAAAAAATAAATATAATTTTTTTAGTCCTTCCAGCAAATTTTTGATGGATCATTTTTTTATTTTGGCAGAAAAAAAATTAAAACTCATAGGTTAGCAATTATGATCAGTGATCTGCTAGCTTTCAATCGTTTGAGTTTTTTGCAAGAAAATTGCATATTATAATATATAAAATATGCATATATAAATAATTATCTTAACATTTTAGAATAAAATTTAAAAAATTTGTTTGTTTCTTTCTTTTTTTATATAAAAACCATCGTTTTATACAATTTACTTCAATTATATTATAAACAAAATTATTATTGAACTTTGACCCGATTTGACCTGTTCTCTGTACACACAGAGTACAATAACTTTTTATCTATTAAGAGAATTACATTAAATAAATTTTTGCCTATAAATCAATGCAGCTCTACTATATATTAAAATTTTCTACTTAAAAAAAAAAACATTAAATAATTCTTTGATATTATTTCCTGTCATAAAATATTCCACTCTTATCTGTTTAAATGCTGGACAAATCGTTACGAAATGCAGTGTTATAGAAAGTATACAATGTTTAAGGAAAATCGTTGAGAAATGTTTGAGAAAAACTGAAAAAACAAAATCAGTAAATTCGCCATTCCAGTCAAATTATTTTTTTTCATACACCGAATGCATCAAAAGGTATTTTTTTCAGGGAAAATTCAATAAAGGAAATTTGCCATGTCCGCAATATTTCCACTTTTAGATGAAGTGAAATGTAAAATATAAATAGAACCTAATTAAAGCTGAGGAATTTTTACTTGTTAATATACCTATATAAAGGTTATGTAACTTCAGTGGCTTGTGACAACAAAAATTATTTTTTTCCTTTTATTAAAGATATAATAATAACAACTATTATCTTAATTTTCCCAAGCCAATAACATTTCTTAAATAATTTTTTTTTCATTAATAAAATATAATTTAAATTCTAATAATATTTTCCTTGAATCTTACTTGTTAATATTTCACAATTAATTACATCAAATTAACCTATAAATTAGAAACGGTAATTTTTTTTTTCTTTTTTTCCCCTAAAGAAAAACAAATAATACTAGAAGTGTGTAAGAAATGTGAACTTTTGAACCAGAATAGGTTATAGTATTGCAATAATTGCAAAGAATCACTCACAATAGCATAATATGAACTTACATTATTTTTTTTTTTAATTTGTTTGCTTACCATATATTGCTGTATGAAGAATTCCATTTATCCGACTGCTTATTATATAAGGAAGAGTTGATTGCTACATATTATAGACATGTTCAGAATTTCTAAGTCAGTTTCAATTCTTCTTTGATTTCTTTTCTCTAACCTATATTTTTTACTTGTGGGTATCACCAACCCTAGCGGCGTATAGTAGAACTAATCCATAGAGATCAAGTGACAATATTTTTTACTTAATGAGCATTAAACGCTAAACATAACTAATGTGCTTAAAACAACTAGTTGCAGAATTATATGGTAAGTTGAAGGGAAAGTGTTAGCCCATATATTTATTCAGTGGTACATACTTACTGTTACCGAGCAGAAAGGTTTGAACATTAGCTGTCTGGTCAAATATTTTTTTTAAAAGTAAACAAACAGAATTCCTCTAAGCTATGAAAACATTTCAACTTATAAAAGTTCTAATTTAGATCCTTTTCAGATTTTAGAAATCCTATCACATTCTATAAATAATATAATAAATTTTTGCCATATATTCCGGCCAGTCCACTGGGCCATTTAATTTTGAGCTAGGAAAACTGAATTGAACATTTTAAATATTCGTGCTACCTAGTAAGTATTGCAATCGTCTCAAATTTTCGAAATTGAGGTTTCACTGGAAATACATGTTTTGAGATCCCACTGAGTACGATAAAAAATTTTTTAGTGAATGGCCTGTATGTGGACGTGTGTGTGTCTATTGATACACAATATATATCTAAAAAAAAAATGAAAAAATCGCAGGATTTCGTTTTAGATATTAACACCACATCTTACACGAAGGATTCAGGCAAAAATCAACCAACCTGAAGTGCAACTTTACTGAATGTTTTTTTTTTTCAGTTTTTTCACGATTTTCTTGAAAACGGGGGCAACGATTTTCTTTAAACTTTGAGTAGTTCCTGCATGCATATATATATGTATCGTTTTTACTTTAAACATTTTTCCCCCCTCAAAAAATTGAATTTTAATGATGTACTGGAGGAAACAATACCGGTTGAGAAATTTTGCTACTGTTAGATCCCATGGTGATACGCAAATTGAATATCACGTTTGAACTTTTTTGCGCTGTGTTGTTCAAGCAAAAACGCACACAGAGATAATTTTCTAAAAAACCACTTTTTCGGATTCACGGGTCCTTAAACCGTATCAATTTCTTCAAATTTGGAATTTTAACAAAGTAATAATTGGATTTTGATATTGTAGTTTTTTTGGCTCTTTAAAGGGAAGATTATAGTTGCATCTACCCCAGAATCCTACAATAATTAATCTTCCTAGAAAAGTGTTTCAATTAAAAAAATTATAAGACTGCAAGATTTGATATTCAAAGAGCTCAAAATATATATTTTTGATTGTGAAAACTCAATTTCTAAATTTGAGATAATCATAATGCTCCATTTCCTTATAGCAGTAACATTTCCTTTAAACATAAAATAGTTACAGAACTTTTATCAATATTTTATAAAAAGTATTGAGTAATGATGAATTATAAGTTATTAACTATAATGAAATACAGTAGAGATTATAGAAACAAAAAAAAAAAATTAGAACAGAATGTCTGAAAGTTGTTATTATACTCAGATGAATATATAAATGGTATTTAGTAATCTTAATACAAATGTTTCATTACATAGCGATTATTTAAATTTGTGTATCTGTTTTCTACCTAATTATTTAACGATATCTAATTTTATTATAATACAATTATTGCATCATAAAGTTTGCTAAATTAAATTCTTTGAATAGAGAAATAAATTATTGTGATTTATAATTCCTAATGTCATTAAACAGTCCATTGGTGTTTTTTTTTTTCTTTTTTTTAAAGTATGTATGATCAGTTCAATTCAAAAATGGAAATACGCAGAAAGTTCAAACTTGATATTGCATTTAAGCACCAACTTAGAAATCCGGTAATAAGATTTGGATCTATATCAGATAAAGGTAAGTTCCAATTTAGTGATTTTTTTTCCAAAACAGTTTCGATTTTCTTTAAACTTGATATAAGTAATAAATGTTTAAAAGTTATAACCTAGGTTGTGGGTGGTTCCGCAGAGCAGGAAAGCATCTGAGTTATTTTCCGTGATAGCCTGGTTCTTTTTGTGATGATCGACCGGTTTTGGGCATTCGACATCCTGATGATGGGCGAACGCCCGAAACCGATCGATGACCTAATATTTGTTTGAAACATATTTCCGGGAAAATTCATTTTAGGAAATTCTGAATAAGTGTTGCTTCACTTTTATAACTGCAATTTCTATATATTACACTTCCCGGAAGAAGGTTGTATTTCTTATAGATTCAAAGGTTGGCTCTGGCTTTAAAAAAACTTTGGTGGTAATCCGAACCATGGTGGTAATCAGCGGTAATGAAGTGGCCAAAGAAAAGATAAATCTGTCCCGACCCACTCAGGCTATCGCCTACTATCAAAAATAAATTGCCCACAATAGTTGTCGCGGAACAGAACAAGCGCTGAGGGAGCCTGCTAGAAAACAATATCTCTTCCGATTTGTCCCGCTGGGATTTTGTGGCCAATTTACGACTTGCTATAGGCCAAAAAAACTTGCAGTGCGTTCTGCAGAAACTAGGAGTTCAGCCGCCCCCACTTTTGCCCACTTTGCGGCTCTGCTAAAGTATGGAGTCAGACCATCTCCAGAACTGTGATGCTTTTGCCGCGCTATATGTAATCACGGCAAATCCCACATCCTGGCTTCGCAGATAATAAATTTATTGGGCTAACAGAAAGAATCTACCTGGGCCATACGCCCACCATGATAAAAAAAATATATATTATACGTTTCCTCCGCAGTATATTGTTTAGAAAAATTTATTATATTATTACTTTTATTTGAAACATTTTTACGGAAAACTAGTTTTGTGATGGATTTTATTCTTGCTATACGAGATAATTAGTACAATGTCGGGCGGGTAGGGGAGGAGTAAGTTAATGTGATAAAAAATTTCAATTTTCAACATTTTAAAGTAGGTAATCCAAGTAAAATTCTCTATAACTTAAAAACGTCATAGTACTTACATTAACATAAGGTATTCAGATGTTTGATAATGTGTAGAATGTCTGTTGATTCTTTTAGATTAATCTATAAACAATAGATATCATTCCAATTGTAAACAGATTAACTTCATTCTTAAACTAGCAGACACTATCAGATTAAATCTTAACCATTTAAAATAAGAATACGCGTATATCAAGTTGGTTGTCTGTAACAAAAAAAAAAGAATAATATTTAAGTTTAGAAATTGTTTACAGGTTGAGATTATATCAGTTTTTTTTTTTTATAGCGGAACCAAACTATTGAAACAGAAGATAACAGTGAACGAGTTTATAATCCATGGATAAAGGTTATAAACATTCTTTCACTTTCTAATTATTAAAACACAATGCACCAGATTATTTAATAAAAATTGATCTTTCCATGTAAACAAAACAACAAATGATAAATCAAGAGTAAATATCGCACAAAAAATTTTTCAAGCGAACTGCCCATACATGTACGATTTCTATGTAGGGCTAAATAAAACATTTTAGCCATAATGAATCCAGAAGCTTTGCGCTGCAAATACAATTTCATTAAGGGAATAAAATAAAAATACAGAATAATGAGTCTGTCATATAGATAAGGCTTTAGACAAACACACAGATATACAAGTAGATATATATATATATACTGTGGTTTGGTTCTAAAAGGGCCAATGTCAATTTTTCACGAAAATGAGTTATTGGAACTTACAAGCATTTTTCACTGAGTTCTATTCAATTCTATAACGGCAATGTCTAAGTCTAACAATGTGAAAGATATATACATCGAAAGCGCCAAACTCATACAAGAATTTATCATATATTTTTTTTTATTATTGGACATAAAAAATGGCCAATGTCAGAAAAAAATACACGGTGGCACCTACAGGTATCATAATTAGTGTTCATTAATCATCACTGATCACAGTTGAGAAAGAAAAAAAAAACATTACCCTGGCATTCTGTTTTTTTAGTACATCTCACCAAAGAAATTGTTAAATTTTCAATGCTCATTTACAGAAAACAGTGGTTTTTGACATTGGCCCTTTTAGAACCAAGCCACAGATTTATAATTACAGTATTAAATACACTAAGTCAGTGTATTTAAAACAAAAATTCTTACATTAGCTGAGTATCCTGTAGCAAAGATTTCAGAAAGGAAACAAACACATGTTAGCTACTATTGCAAATAAGATGTAGAAATGTTCCACCAATACATTGACAGTTGCAGACTTTTAGAAGCCAAGAGTCAATATGTTGAGTTTTTCTATCTCTTAATACACATTAAAATAGTTAATGTAAAAAAACCAATAAA
Organism: Triatoma infestans; assembly: GCA_011037195.1. Taxonomy (NCBI): domain Eukaryota; kingdom Metazoa; phylum Arthropoda; class Insecta; order Hemiptera; family Reduviidae; genus Triatoma; species Triatoma infestans. The sequence goes on along the minus strand of JAAEAF010006310.1, from coordinate 20,671 downwards.
TTATATTCGTTGAAGTTTTATTTACTGACACATTGATTTGAAAAAAAATATAATTTAAAAATGTGCAGGTTACTTCAATGTTATTAAAATAATTTAGTTATACTGGCCTTGACAGATGTAATTTAATAAATGCAGTACAGTGATTTCAAATACTTATACACTGGTAGTATTTGACAAAAATTTTAAAAAATAGAAGTCGGCATCACTCTAAACCATCTGATAATGGTTAAAAATCAAAATCATAGTAAGCAATCGTAGAAGCATGCTATGCTTATACAATCCCCCACATGGAGCGCTTTCTTTCTATGTCCTCTTTTATTTTGGAAATATTCAGCGATTACTTTGTACAAGAATTATAATATCATAATCAAATTAATAAAACAAATTGTTTTATTATTTGGATACAAACAAAAATGGCTAACCCAGTTAAAATTTTTTTTGTACCTATAGTTTCTCCGGCAAAGCAATCTAATATCTTGATTTGTCTGCTTCTCTGTTCAGATAGCTTTTTAAATTTAAAAAAGAAACTTAATGAATTCCTTTGGAATGATACAAGTTCAGTTGTCAACTGAAAAGAAAGTGAAATGTAAAAGAAAAAAATCATGATTTAAATAAGGATATATTTAATTGCGACTAATATATTTTAAAAGCATATATGTTTTTTTTTTTAAACGATCTTTCCAAATTAACTTCATATGATATGGATCTAATAAATTTAAACACCCAGTGGTTTGTATATTTGCGATTTTTATTAAGAAAACAGAAATTATGTTTAATGAGAAATCAGTACGATTTATGGGCCAAGATATAGTTGAAAATCCAGTTTTAAGAACTTCCATCATGAGGGTCAATGATCGTACTTGAGTGAATTTTTTTATATTTTTGGTGAAAGTTTGCTATAAAAATATATGCTAGATGAAAGTGATACTGCGACATATCAACATATAAATTAATCGTTAGGTTTTTGATCACGTAACAACTGCTGAGTTAATGACAATTAATTATTAACAAAGATCATTACAAGTATCAAATATTATGTAGGAAATAGATGTGAGCCAAAATAATACAATATTAGCTGCATAAATTTCTAGCATTTTGCTAATACCTATAGCTTTCAATGAAATTATTAGATACGTACAATATGAAGTGGTAACAAAAAATGGCAATGGTAAGTGGCAATTCACAAGTAAATTGTCGAAATGCTGAGTGCCTTCTACATTGTAAAAAATGGAAAAAAGAACAAATAATAAAAAATATTTGTCATAAGGCTAATTTTTGCAGTACTAATTTGGGAAAAATTACCAAAAAAAACCTATAAAACCAAAAATTTGTGATTTATTTCCAATATTTTCTAAATAGATAAGGAATAAGTTACTTGCTTACCGACCAGATCGTGAGAACGGAACTCGGAGTTAAGTAAGTACTAACTGTAATCAAATTGCTTAAGGTATGGGAATAGATGAAGGTCAGATGGAGCCACATCTGGAGAAATGGGAGGTTGTTCCAACAAATCATACCTCAAATCCCTCAATTTTCTCATTGCCAAAGCGCCTTTGTGGGCGGGTGCATTGTCCTGGTGAAAGAGGATTTTTTGTTTTGCAAACCAGGCCTTTTATCACTAATTTTGTCATCAAGCTGGTTAGGAAGATATGCGTAGTATTCCCCATCAATTGTTTGAGGCTTTGGCAGGTAGTCAAACCCGTTTGGAATTCCAAAAAAAACATTAGCCATAACCTTTCCAGCTGAAGTAATCGTCTTTGCTTTCTTCGGTGAAGAGCCACCGGCTTCAACCCGTTGCTTGGCTTGACTCAGTTGTAAAGTGAAGAACCACGTTTCATCCATCGCTATACATCGGCACAGAAAATTGGTTGGATTCTTCTTAAAATAGCACAAACGTTGCTGAGAAACTCGGTTCCTCATTTGTTTGTGATCAGCATTTAACAAATGCGGCACGCACTTTGCACAAACTTTCTCATCCTGAGTTCTTCGTTGACTGTTGTGCCCTACCCTTTCTTCTGAGATACCTACAGCCTTAGCTATCTCATACACCTTTAATCGTAGTCATCTAGAACCATTCAAGTCAAGCTAGGCTGAGAACTTTTCACCTTGCCCTAGTAAGTATCAAGAAGAACTAAGGTTTGTAGATATGTAAATGAAGGATCCCAACCGAACCTTACAGTATGTAGTATTTACAAAACTTAATACATAAATTTGTAACATTTGAATATAATTAAGAGAGGGGGATAATCAAAAAACATTTTTAAAGAAAGTAAAAATATTTAAGTTTATTATATTACCACCAATCAACTGACTAGTTAAAGATTTGTGTCTACTGTCCTTGGTAAACTATATTTAGCGTCAAACATTAACACAATGAAACAGTTTCTACAAAAAAGGTATAATAAAATAAAAAAAAAGAACTGATAATAATAAGTTTAGAAAGTATAAAAAGTGTTCAATGTTGCAAGAGATTGTACACCGGATATTGAAAGATTTAAAGATATTTTTAGAGACTTAGGAAAGAAAACAGTAACTAAGAAAAATTGTAATTACATGCAATTTTGTTCAAGGTCAAAGGAGAAGGAACTATTACTTTTAGTTTTTATACTAGTTCCAATGTTGATTGGACTAAACTTTTTCTTGGTAGTTCATAATTTTGAACCAACCTGAGTTAAGCAATGTTTATTTTCTGTGTAAAAAATGCAACATAAAACTATATCTCGTTTCGTGAATATTGTGTATTGCCAAAAAATGAATTGAATTCTTTCCTAGCCTCTAAAAAATTTTTAAATGGAATTCATCTGACAAATGGACCCAGGCACTTATTCAGGGATCTCGGCGTCCCTGTGAGGGCGTAAGGCTAATAACACGAAAATATGTATGTATAATTTACACATATTATACACACAATACACGTAGAGTTGCGAAAGAATTATACTTTTAGTTCTTAAAATGGAGTTGCTACATGATTGTAAACCACCAGTAGTGATCTATCAAACACAAAAATGAGAGTTGGATAATTTATAAACACAAGTAAAAGTCAAGATCCTCAAAGAATCCTCAAAACTTACAATGAATTTCACCTGAAAAAAGGTTATAAATTAAAGTTATAAGTGTTGAACACTTGGTGATGGCATATCACAGGTTAAAGTGTAGTTTTTAAGAAATTCAAACAAGAAATTTTTACCCTGAAGAAGGCACAAATTTGCCGAAATGTCGGTAAAAATGTAAAAAGACTTTTTGTTTTTTTTATGACTGAAACTCAACATCTATTTTACAACTTTGAATACTGCGATAGTAACGAACACCATACCTTTATAAGTTTATATTTGTATGTGGAATTAGCATTTTTAGAAATTACAGGATTTTTGGTCTTTACTGTGGAAGCTCATAATATGTATTTTTTATGAAAGCTCAAATTCCAAAAACCAATTTTGTACTCAATTTTTGAGAAGCTAATCTCTCTTTCTCCTTTAGCTACTTTTTTTTAAAAAAACTTTTCTTGTGAATAAGAAAATTAGAAAAATGGCCATTTAAGCTTTATTGAGTATATATACCTAATTTTATTCATATCGTCCAATAATTTTGTTTTTTCGCACAAATCTGGCTAAATCAATACTAAGAACTTTGCATTAATTTGGTACATGAGGATAAAAGTTCGAGTAGCATTAATTTTTCAGCCGACTTATCAATGAGAAATTGAATTGGAGGTTACTAGCAGGCATATTTTGTCACATTAGATTTATGCAATTAATTATATTCTATAAATAAATTATAACCCATTGATTTAGGGTATCCAACCCAAAAACGCCAATCGATTTAGCTCAACATCCACTAACTATTCTATCACGGTGCCTGTACAAGTAACGTTTCTATGAATCCACTACATGAATCCATTACAGGCTCTACCATTAATGTACTCGTAATAATTCTATATTCTGAATGAAATTTTCCTTCATCATGTGAGGCGTTACAATATTATTTATTCTGTATTATTTATTGTTTATTTTATAACAAATGAATACAATGTATTATACCAATACATCTAAAACTCTTTAAAAGAATTGCCACCAGATATCAGAAGTTACTGGATGTAAATAGTTAAAAAATAGACATTAGATAGCAGCAGTAACTGGGCAGTGAAAAGAAAAAAAAGGAAGCTTCAATAGAAGAACATACAAAGTGTGTAATTTAATCTCATTTTGATAAGTATTGCATGTATTGATTGTTTATTTAAATTTATTATAAAATATGAACAAAATGTTTGTGATCTGTTTTCCACAAGAGGCTGCAAATTATCACGATCACTTTATAACAATAATGTATAGTTTGGCATAACAATGAAATGTCTAAATTTTTTCAAATAATTTATTAGTAAGTACTTCAAATGTCCATGGAAAATCATATTATATGTAATCACACTAACAATCTCAGCAGTAAATGAACTCTAGTTTTGAAAAATTAGAAGAGAATTGTTAAGTTAATAGTTGATTGTTCAGTTTAAGTACAGTTAATGACAGTCATATTCATACAGTAGTCATAATGTACATATGGGCATAATGTATACGTACATGTTACTTTTTTTTTACCAATTTTATATGAAATATATTTGGCACAATTAGCCGTTTGCTATAAAACAGTAACATTTGCTTTATCTATAAGAATTTATTACAATAATTAAATATCAAATACAAAGTACCAACCTGGTGCAACTTTCGTATTCATACACACTACATATTATACTCATTCATTCTCTAATAATTGTTTACTATTTCATCTCTAAAGATATTCATTGGTCAAATTACATTCAGTTTAATGTTTTCTATCATTTTTGGTGGGTCTAATTTAAATTTAAAAGTGAAAATAAGAAGAGGTAAAGACAGGAGTAGTGAAATTCGTAAAATCATAATTGAAAATTGGAAAAGAGGAAAAAGTTAGCGTGAAATTGGAAAATTAATAAATAGAAGCCATGCTACAGTACAAAGGATTGTGAACCGTACAGAAATGAAAACAGAATTGAAAATAAGGCAAGAAATTTAAGTAGAAGGTTGCTCAGCGATTATGATGAACGATTCCTAGTAAGAAAAGTGAAAGAAAATCCTAAAATAAGTGCCCCAAGCTTAGCTGTGGAGATGAGTTTTAGGTTGGGAAGGAATATTAATCCTGTGACTGTTCGTAGAGCCCTCAAAAAAAATTCGTTTTTTTCAGGACAACAAGAAGAAACCGTTTGTAAATATAAAAACACGCGATCCAAAATACAAATCAATTTAAGGAGAAAGTAATTGAAGAATGAGTATATGTAGTGTGTATGAATACGAAAGTCGCACCAGGTTGGTACTTTGTATTTGATATTTATATTATTGTAATAAATTCCTTAGTTAAAGCAAATGTTACTGTTTTATAGCAAGCAGCTAATTGTGCCAAATATATTTCATATAAAGTTGGTAAAAAAAAAGTACATGTACGTATACATTATGCACATACGTACATTATGACTACTGTATGAATATGACTGTCATTAACTGTATATTAGACTTTTAGAAGAAGTACAACAAGATGGAAGATGCATTTCTGAATTCAAATCAATAATCTGAATTAATTTTGAAATCTGAATCAACCTTCAAACATATTTCTTCAAAATCATAGACAAGATTATTTAAGTGTGTCTATTTTTATAATAAGCTCATCAAATTATTATCACTATTTTATTCAAAGAGTAAGATCTAGAATATTGGAGAATAATGAATTTTATAAATATGAATGTGCAAGCTACCTGTCATATCCTATTGACTAGTGTAATTTTCTTCGTGGGGCGGTATTATATCTTGCATGTAAAAATAAATTAGCAATGCTGTTGAGCATTTCAGAAGAATATGACGATGTGGTGATTACATGAGCACATAGATAACTTGAAACACGTTTTGTGGCTGAGCATCTCTTGAGAAGTCAGACACTATATATATATAGATATAGAGATAGATATATATATATTAAATATATATATATATACATATTTTAATATATAAAATATATGTATATAATTTATATATATATATATATAAAATATATGTATATATATTTATTTAATATATATATAATATATATATATATATATATATAAAAACTAAATAAAGTACTTAAGAATTTGTCGTTTTGAAGAAAACAAATAATTATTAAAAAGAACAGGCAATAAAATCTATAAAAAAAAGAGTAGTTTTACTAAAGTACCAGTAGGTTACAGCACTCACCGGAAAGTATAAGATAGAAAATTATTAAATTAAAATAGAAAAAACGAGAGGACCCTTTAATCATCTTAATAACAGGTATAACAAACTTTAATGACTAATTTTTTATACTTTTCCAGAGCGAGTGGCATTTTTCTAAACTATGTTTTTGTAGCAAGTGCCGTTATCATGCGGCAATTATTGTACAAGAATTTCATGTTTCTCTAATTAATTTATACTATTTACCAATCAAATGGATACATGACCGAAAGAATTTTTTTTTAAATAATAATCATGATTTAATAATATTATTTGCCTAATATAAATGTTTCCACTCATAAAAAAAAAAAAAAAAATCCCGCCGTTTTGTTTAACCTTAACTCATTTGTTTGTTGAACTGCAAGTTGATAGAGCCATCATTATGTTCCAGCAACAAACAATTGCAAACGAAATGAAGGTATAGATTTACTATTGAAAATAACGAAATTGCTTACTTATTGCAAATAAATAGAATTGCTTAAATACACTAAGCAATTTTAAGAAAGCATACAATTAGTTTACTAGAGACTTTTCAATACCAGCTATACACAAATTGATGTTCTTAATACAATGATATTTCTTTTTATTTTTGTTACTTAAATGCAACAAAGTAAATACACATAAAATAAGGTGCAAATATCGAATCTTTAATGTATTCCATTCTGTTAAAAGTTGTTAAAATTCCTTTTTCAATTTTTCAGTAAGTTTATCCAAGGCCCTGCTTATATTAGTAAAACACATTTTAATATCTTTTCGTTTCTGTTGATTATAATATCTTTTCTATTTAGAACAAAGAAACTAAAGTTAGATACAAATTATATAAAGAATAAGATATTGGAAGGATATTCCAATTCATTCCTGATTTCTATTTATCCGTCGTAGCGTATGTATATATTTATTTTGTTCCTGACTGGTTTCGGATTTCCATCCATCGTCAAAGTAAATCTATCCATTGCGATTGAAGGAACTCTCTGCACGAAATGGTTAGATTTACTCTGACAATGGATGGAAATCCGAAACCGGTCAGGTACAAAATGAATATGCTTGCTAAGATGGATTAAACACCAGATGTTATCCAGCATTGTGGACTCATCCACATATTCAATTATTCCTGATTCTTTAAAATCAAGCCTTTACTTGTATGAATCGGTAATATATTATCTTACTTATATTTATGCATACATCTACTTATGCATAAATAGAGCATAAGTAAAACAGTAATTATCTTATATGTAAAGGATTCAGCAATGTCTAATACTCCTCTTTTCTTTGTGATCATCGCTATGTTCACTTGGATATAATGATAATTTTTAATTAATGTTAGGATTAAATTTTTTATGTAGGAAAATATCTATTTTAAACATAATTCATGTTCATGACTTAAATTTTATTAAGCAAACTCATGTAAAACTTTGTAACAGACTGAATTTTATAAATTCTTTTTTTTCTTAGAAAACACCAAAATATATAAACCACATTTATCCCAAATTTAAATAGCTTTTTTTTTGGTATTTGTCAATATTTATAATTAAACGTATTTATATGTTGCACTTGCAGGCATACATACATGGAAATTTATAGTCGAAAAAACCCAGAAACTGCTACAAAGGCTACATTCCCACCGCTTTTTACAAGACTTCATTCGTTTACACTGAGAAATACAATTTCCTCACACATCGACAAAATGAGACAAACCCCTGCACGCAGATTTCAATGAATCGCAGGTAATAAAATACAAAATATGCTTCATAAGCAATTCCATGTAATAAGCTTAGATTAATGCCAGCTTTCTCTAAAACAGATTATTCTGAACCTCTGAAAGAAATGCAATGAAACTTAAGAACATTGCCCAAATATTGAGATATCTCTAGAAAAATCTATTAACAAACAACTTATGGTTACAGCTAGGTTAAAAAGAAAGATGATTCAGTCTTATTACCAACAATTAAGTTGAAATAAAGTTGTTCTAATTTAAAAAATGTTTCTATTTTTTTTTTTTTCAGAATTTACACAAATAAATCTCTGCGACTAAATCTATAATAAAAATAAATAAGGTGTTTAAAGTTACTTTACGTTTTTCTCTTTGGAATTGTTTTTTTCTCTGATTATGAAATTATTTAAAAGAAAAATAACAGTAGACTAGTTTCAAAGCGATTATCGATTTTTCCAAATATTTTAGCATTACAATAATCAAATATGTAAAAATAATGTCATGTGCAGTCGATGCGCCCAAAAAAAAAAAAAAGGAAAAAAAAGTCATGTATCGACTTAACCTAAAATTCTATGTATAAAGTCAATTTAGTAAATTAACAACTTCATACCAAAGTGGACGATGAAATTCTGCTCTAGAGAATTTTTTTTTCAAGTATAAATATAATCTAAATTATTTAGTTTTATATTGTACTCCACAGGGCCTTGACTACATATAAAGTTGGACTTTGCTGAATAATATAATTAACAGTGCATGCTTTGTAACTGCACTTAACCAGCAAGGGTACGGATTGGTAAAAAAAACTGCTAATACGGTATTTATTGATTCATTGCGGAGAGAACAAAATATTGCCGATCTGTCGTAAATACCTATCAGATTTCTTTTTTCTTTCTTTTATGTATCAAATACTTCTAGAAGCCTTGAGGTTTTAAATTATACAGTTTTTATTTTTATTTTATTTTTAGATTTAAAGATAGGAAAATCGGGTCTTCCAATAGATGATACAATGATACAACTAAGAAATAGACATGTTAAATTAAGTTTCTTTAGACATTTTATCAAATATTTTTCTCCTTTAGGTTAGATGAATAAAAATGATAAACATCAGAGACATGTTAACTGTTAATAACAACACCAGTCAGTGTGAAAACTAACTTTGCTTTGTGCAAGTCTGTGTTGTCACACTATCTGAAAAACGCTTCCTGAAGATGGGTGGGTGAACGCCCGAAAACAGTCGATGACCACAAAATGAACGAGGCTATCACGGAAAATGTTTCTGATGCTTTCCAGCTCTGCGGAACCAACCACCAACCACAACAAAAATGATAAATTGGATATTTAGGAAATTACCAATGGATAGTTGATGGATGGTATAAAAGATAAAGAAATAGAAAAAAAGCAAATCTTTTTTTTTTTTCAAACATATTTCAAGAATATTTACTTTTTGGTTATTACTGGATGTTGTGTTGATTTTGGGCTTCCTATAAAACGGTCAATTTCAATTTTGTTTGAAGTAAAATTAAATATTTTGTAATGATAACAAGTTAAACAAAAAATCAGTTTCCGGTTGATAAACAGAGTTGGTATTAGTGCAAAAAAAAGAAAGAATTTTCAGCCATAGATGATATTTACACAATAGCATCTATATACTATTTATTTAAATATTTCCTCACCAACTTTCTTATGGTGTTATAAGTCTTAACAGCTACCTAGCCAATGGGAAACATTCGTATCACATTGCGCATCAAAAATAAATAATACAAAAAAAACTCAAGTTAATGACACAAATTTGTAAAGCAGAAAAGTGGTTATTTTTGTTCGGATATTGACCAATCAAGTTTCTAACAATCTTATCATAAAATGTGATCTCTTTGTGTGAGAAGAAGGGGTGTAATGAAACTTGACATTGGCATAAATTACCCAGTGTACAGTAGAATTTCTTTCTCACAATAAGTTTTTTATTTATTAGCCAAGACGACATTGGTTTGGAAAAAAAATAATAATAATAAACAAAAAACAAAAATAAAAAGTTGTAATACCTCACTTTCTTTCCCTTTCTACGTTTTTTTGTGGATTGTATGATTATAAAGTTTAGCACTTTCACCTTGATAATACACACGTATATCGACTGATAGATCGTTCTCAGTGCTGAGTTCACAACTACAGCTGTGGCGATTAAACGGAACACTGGGAGTTGATCATGCTAGTTAGTAAAATAAACATAAGCCTCTGGGCGCACATTCCACAGGACTAAAACACAGTTCCCTAGCAAAAAGCTACTATTAATCATTACACTATGTACAAGCCACTATTTACATTTGCTTGGTAATTTAGAATTGTGGAATTTGAAATACCCACAAACATTTACTTTCGGTTTTCTGGAATGTTTAGATAACAGTTTTTTCTGACTAGAATTATCTATACAATAAAATTAACAACGACATGTATCAAAGATCAACTGATAAAATAGTACCGATAATATAATCATATATTCAATAAAATTTGATCAATAACACACATTTGTTGTAATCAATGTCAAGTTTTTGTCAATTAAGTAACTTCGTTCATTTTTTTTTTTTTTATACTTTTACATCAACATCAGGTTCTTCGTCAGCGGAATCAGTTGATGGAGATATTACCTGTACAATGAAAATACAAATTTAGATTTAAATTCATGTGATGATACTTTGAGGAATAATAATAATAATGTTTACCTGTGAATTAATTTCTAATTTATTTTTTATTTTTGACATCTTGAGCATATGTGACTGACTTTGCTGATATAACTGTCTATCCTACAAGAATAGTAATTTAATTATTTGTTTTTTGTATTGAAAAATAAAAGTACAATAAGTACAAAACTGGCCAAAAAAAAAATCAAGTATAACCTTTGAAGAACACTAGTTTTCGGTTGAGGACGCGTCAGTGGTTTGCTAGAAACCGAAGTTTCGCCCATATTGCAATAAGCCCTTTCTGGTAAAATACTGACCCGGCCTCAATCCGGAAAACTCAAGTGTTTTTCATGAAAATAGCCGCAGAAACCTAAAAGGTCAAGTATAACTTTGTTATACTTCTTAGGTGATATTCAACACAATACTCCTTTTAGACCCCAAAGGCGGAACTGACTAGCTACTTTTTCATGGACGTCCCTAAAAGTATACTAACACGTACAAGCACACTTTTGCTATGCACCACATTTTTTACTTTCACTTCCACACCCACACACTGCTGCTCTTTACAGACGATTGTTTTTACGATTTGCAAACACAGTTTCAAAGAACCATAATAGATCTTGTTGGTCGTAGCTGAGCTAGATCTGTAGCTGCTACCTCCACACTTCAGCAGTCTCCCTCTTTTAGCCACAGTGTTTAACCTGCTTCGACTCTTGCTATTACCATCCCCCCCCCCCCAAATTCTAGCAGTAACAAATACAAAATATCTATTTTAAATTTAAAAATCGTAAAAATAAATACTATGAGTCTCCAGAAACTTTTTGAATGGGGGGTGGGGAAATTAAAAATTATATATGATATTACTTACAAATTTTTCTGCTTCACAAAGTGGTGTAGTTGTCTGTGGGCAGAATACATAACGGGCAAACATCCATACAAAAATTATAAAAATTAATTGACTAATTAAAGCTTCCCAAAATACTTTGGTAAACCAAGCGCACAAAGGGACCACAGTCGAGGTACCAAATAGAGCAATTTTGGCGTTGACATTAGCATATATCCAATCACCGAATATTGCCAATTTTTCACCCAGAGTGCATTGAGAACTGCAAAAAAAAAAAAATTGATCAAAACAAAACAAAAAAGTGATTCCAAGAGAGTTATGAAAATGTTCAGATTTCTGGAGAGACAGAATATCATTTCAAGATGTAAGAATGATCTATTAGATCCAAAACAATCCATGAAACGCAAATTAGATTCATATTAAACAGCATATGAAGGATGTATTGGGTTAGAAAATTTGGTTTTGAAAAATATCTCAATATTTCTCTTAAACTCTCTTAAGTAAAATAACTCAATATTTTCTCTTAATGCAATAATTATAAAACGGATAAATTTTCTTTAAACGAGGTTATTTTTACTCAGCCACAACATAATTAAAGATATGCTGAGATATATGTACCTACCCAGGCAAGTGATTACATCCAGAAGACACCTCCAATAACATTCAATAAACCCAGATAATATTTGAAATTTAACGTCCCGAATACCCCAGAGCCTCCTACAGTCAATTTTTCCAGAAAAATGTTTCAAATAAAAGTGATAGGTTAATATCTCTTACAGTTAGCATTTAAAGTGGAAAGAAATTCGTTTGAGCTTCGTAAAGTCGCCCGTCTGCTTAACCAATCTTCTTCAAATTTCGGAATTCTAAGTTCAATGCACTTCCATATTATATGGATGGGGGAACCACACATTGAACAGAAGTGATACTTCTCAATGTTTCTCTACTTCCACAGAAAAGCAATTTTCTTGGAAAAATGCTTCATTATATGCGTTGATAGTATACAAAGATATATATATAAATGGTTATGGTAAGTGGCCACTTTCAAAAAAAACTCGGGATTGAAAAAATGCAGTAAAATCGCCCTTCCGATTGATGGATTCTGTCCAAAATCTTAGTTTCATTACTCAAATAGGATATCAGTTAGAGCTTCCTGCATTTCTCATGGCTGAGATAGTGTTCACACACATACACATTAAGTGGCCCCCAAAAATATGTGTTTCCTATGAAAACTCAATTTCGAAATTTGAGACGATAGTCATTGTTCCTCTTACAGAGTCCATAAAGACTGAAGCCATTTTATTTACTAAATGTAGACAGTACATGAATCATAACATTACAATCAATAGTACACTACAATACCACGGTCAGACGGTATCAAATACCTTGGCGTGACAATGGACCACAGACTTAACTTCACTACACATATAAAAGACAGAAATATCGCTTGGTAAGGACAGCCATTAGACTCTTTCCACTTCTCTCCCACAACTTCAAATTGTCCAACAAAAAAACAAATTAATCCTCTATAAAGTTATAATCCGTCCTAGCTCACTTATGCCTGTTCAGCTTGGAGCTTTACATGTAAGAGCAACCTTTCCAAACTCCAAATTGTCCAAAATAAATTCCTCCGTTTTGCTACTGACATGCCCCGCTACACACGCATATCACATCTTCACGAACTAACTGACAAATCCACAATTACTGACTACATAAAAAAAACCAACTAACAAAACTTCTGACTAACATCACTGTACACCCAAACCCTCTCTGCCGGTACACAGCCGGTAGATATGACACTTGATTATAGGCACAAGTGTATCAAAAACATTTTTACAAGCTAACTTGTCATAATGTCATTGGGTTTTTCTTTTCTTTTTCCCAGATATTAATTAAAATTTGTCTACAGTTAAGCTCACTGGAGGGTGTGATGCTATGTGCATCTGTACTCCTGTTTCCAAAGTATGTATATATTATATGTAGATAACTTGTAAATAAAAATTCTATCTAACTCTATATTACAGAGCCGTCACTAACGCAATAGATCCATAAATATAGGAATACTCCGAATAAAAGTAATGGTCAATGGCTCATCAATAAGCTGATCTTATAGTTGAAAGATTTTAAATTCACATAATTATCGGAATTGAAGAATTTCTGAATGTAGTCTCTCAGATAGTTAATATCTGTGATTTGTGTCAAACTGACTGATTTAAAAAAAAACATATAAATTCTTTTTAAAAAATATTGCTAGTATAGAATTCTTACCACACGATGAGCTTTGCACGCTTTATTTTGAGAATATTTATCCGAAAAGATTACTAGCAAAATTAAAAAAAATTCAATAATAATTATTAAACAAATAAACTCACCAATTATGCCATAATTCAATAAGAGTACACTGCCTTTGTTGTTTCTCTTTTGACAATTCTAACATAAATTCTCTTGCAATTATCATTTGCTCATTAGCATAACATTTTGAGCTACTTGCAAATATAGAGTCAGATTTCTGTATTTTCTCCATGGAAGATATACTATCTTTTTCAACCTTGGATGTCTGTCTGTACAATTAAGCGTGCAGTAGCAAATTTATGGTTATTTATTTATTATATCCAGTTACAATATTAATAGATTAATGATAGATTACATAAATATTGCTCACAAAGAAAATAATGCAGAGAACATTACAAGAGCAAAAAGATAGAGCAAATTAAAACATTGAGATTAAAATAATGAATAACGGACATTTTACTTATAAATCATCTTAAATCAAGACTTCTATAGAATAAGGTCGACCATCATTTTCTGGAACCTAGGCAATTGAGGGTTATTACCAGAATCCAAAAGCTGTCGAGTACACAAATGTTTACAATATACTGGAAGGTTACATACACTAAATACTGAGCAAAAAAAATGTCTGGATTAACCGCAAGCCAAAGTTGTAAAATAAGGTAAAAGTGGTTTACAGAAATTAGTCTCTTTTTGTGTGTAGGATGTGTTTGTTTGGCATAACTTAGAAACGGAGAAAAAAAATCGCAGGAGATTTGGACAACAAGGTTTTGATAAAATCACTCAACTGAAATTATCATTTTACTGAATGATTTTTCAGGTTTTTTTTTTTGCGATTTTCTTTTAACTTTGTGTATACATGTAGATCTATATGTTTTATTTGTATCTTTTTTCCGGGAAAATTCATTTAAGAATGGTTTTTTTGGGGTGGGTGAGGTTATGCATTACACTAAAGTGCTATTTTTAGTTTATAATACAATTTTATCGTTATCTCTATAATATTAATTAGAATTAAATATATTGCTGAAATTCCGAATTTAAAGAAAGTCGGCTGACCAGTAGTGTGACTTTACTGAACATTTTTTCAGTTGTCTGAAAATTTCTCCAATAAAAACATTTTCAGGTACGATTAAACTTTGTGTACTAAGTATAGTTACGTAGAGAGCCATTTGTTTGTAACTTTTTTCTGAGAAAATTTATTTCAGAGGTCTTCTGGGAGAACTGGAAGGTTACACTCCTTTCAAAAAAATCGTTTTATTATGTTTGGATTCTCGAATTGAAGGCAAATAATCATTTAGTAAACCTCTTAGTTTGAAGTAAAATTAGTCAATTATAACTTTGTAAACTGTCGTGCGTGAGTTTCGCACTAGATTTTTACTAAAAACTAAAAAAAAAAAGTTTTTAGCGAATGATCAGTACGTCTATATGTTTAGCGTTAAATGGTCCATTAGTAGCGATTTCTCTTCCTCATTCAAATTTTAAAGCCTATATTAGAAAGAAAATCAATAGAAAATGCCCTAAAGATTTGCACTGACTCTTCTAAAGGTCAATTTTACAAATTCATAGTCCCTGTGATAAACCTTGGTTGCATAAATCTTCATATTCTGTGATAAACTGTTTGCCACCGTTGCAATTATGGTATTTATAGGAAATATCTCTATAAAATAGATAAAGGTACATTTCCTATTTATTCAATCTGTGGACTGCCCAGAAGATATGGAACACATTGTAATGACCATGCTCCAAATACACACAGAAATTTAAGTTTTTTTTTTTTTGTTATTGGGGATTATTGCACTACGGCTTGAAATGCCACCACTGATCTAAGCCCTTCCTTCTCTTTTGGCTTAGTCCAATTAACTAGGGACGAAGACCATAGTTTTTGTACTGTGTTTGTCCGTGTCTGTAAAAAGTAGAGTGTGTGTAGTTTAAGTATATTGTGTACTGTTCTGACGAAGTGCATGGAGTACTGAGCCAAAGGTAACCCGTGGGGTCGTTACTGCCCAAGTAACTACACGCAACCTTGCGTATCCACAGAGATTTAAGTTGTTTATTTGTCGTTAAATATAACATATATCAATAGTTTAAAAAATAGAAAAGCATAATGAAGAGTTGGTTGGTTTTATTAATTGTAGTTTGTGAGCGTGTCAAATTTTCGATTTATAGAGTTTTCTTCACTGCTTATGCTATTAATTACTTTAGTGAAACTTATAGTTAACCTTTTTTTGCGGAGGAATATACTAATATGTTTACATAGAGATCTTTCAACTTTTTTTTTAAATTTTTTCCGAGAAAGAAGGTTTTGGGGTAATTATGCTTTCCAAAAAAAATTCAAAAAAAAAAAATCGTTTGATTAAGTTAGATTTACCCACAGTAAAAAACTGAAGTTATAGAAAATTTGTCATTTTTGGAGTAAGAGAAAATCGTGTGCGTGTTTCACAACAGATTTTTTGTTTGTTTCAATAACATGAGACATTTAATGTGTGTTTAGTTCTATCTTCATGGGAAATTATTAAACATTTTTCAAAATCACAGATATTCAATGTTAATTTTTTGTACTCTAGTACAAAATAATCATGAATATAAAATTATTTTACATATGATATATTTTATACATGTGTTTCACTTAATAATGAGATAAACAGTTCAGTACTTTATAAACAGTTCTAAAATTCCAGTAATTTTTATTTTTCTTATTCAACAAATTTTTCAAAATTCTAGTATAAATAATTAACAATTTTAAAGGAAGATGAGTCAATGTTTAAAAGAAGGTATCAGCCATAAATATAGTATAGATGCAAATAAACATCCACCGCCAAGAGCTGCTGACAATGAATATGTAACATTACGTCCAACTACTGATGTAAAATATAAAAGAGGTATTGCGCCACATTTCGATGGTAGAACTTATAAAGTGAATAGAAATTATTGGGATAGTATACGTTATGCAAATGTGCCAAGTATTAAAGTTGTAAACGCTGGCCAATTAGGAGCTATTGAAGAATTTTATGTAGCATGTCAAATACATCGTGATAATTTGAAACAAAATCGAGCGCACAGATGGTTACCATCAATGAAATATTTCAATGTTGACGATAGTGATTCTACAGAATTGAGAAGGGTCTGTTATGCGGCTAGTAATCCATTCCATAACGCTTCACCATATGCAAATTTCGATGTATATAAATCAACTCTGTTGTCCGTACCTATAGCTAAGTTCGACGTTACAGAACATTATTCCCCGTTATGATATATTTTTTTTTTTTTTTAGGATAGAATTAGAAAAATAGACAAACTAAAAGACATCAAGTTTTCGAAAATAAAACACAAGTTCACAGAAAAAATTTGAATTGTTTTCTATTAGATAAAAAGGTTGATTGGAATTATAAAGTGAGTGTGACATATCTTTTCTTATAAAACAAGTGAACCTGAGTTGCGCAAATCTGCCAGCCCATACGTATACTGTATGAATGTTGCGGATGCCAGTGTGTGTTGTTTAGCGGCGTTTACACGATCAATAGTATTGACAATACTTTAGAGTATTGACATTAATATTGATCGTGTAAAGTGTTAAAAAAGTATTGATGGTCGGTATTGACAAGAGTATTGATGAAATTCAGATTTTCTATCAATACTGAGAATTGGAGGGGATATCGACAATATTATTGGTTTAGGGGCGGGGCCAATATTTCCGCCATTAGTCAGTTCAATAGTTTTATCCAACGTTGCAACTTACCGGTAAAAAAAAAAGCGATACTATTCTTATAGGTTAGGTTAGGTGCACCAGTTGCATTTGAATGATTGTTATAGAGGTATCTAAGTGTTAAGGCTAATCTTTCCTTAACACTTATGGTTTCTCTCATATTATTTTTTTGTTTTTTCAAAAATGGTTCAACCATCTTCAACAATTTGTTGAAGGTAGGTTCATCCATTCTGAAGTAGTTTATGAAATCAGCAGTGTCGCTGACGCTTATTTCATTTAGAAGCACTAAATGTGAATATTGTTCCCTCTTCTTTAACCATTCCTTCATCCACAGTTTTCGTTTCACTTTACGCTTAGTGCCAAGCGCCAAAATAATGGCTAAGCAAGCTTTATCACGATTATTCATGTTTTATAGGTTAACAAAAAAACCACTAGACTGATGGAGTATAAACATGTAAATACACTCTCCTAGTGGCAGAAATAGTAACTAGTATTGTCAATAATATTGATCGTGTAAAGTAATGAAATATTGATAGTGGTTAGTATGAGTATTGATGGAAATATTGTCAATACTGGTATTGACAATAATATTGATCGTGTAAACGCCGCTTTTAGGTTACGACGTTAAGAATGGGTCTAATCTACTTCCCTTATGTGGTGACAAGTTTAATAACCACTACCGGATCTAACAGTAAGGTTTCAGACAAAATCCATCCATCAGACGGAAGTGTAATTATTCGACATTTTTTTTTTTGGAGGGCAATTTTTCATGATTTCCTTGAAAATGGTTCTAACACCATTATTATATCGTACATAAATTACCTATCACTATTACAGACACTATAACATTTATCAGACATGAAGATTTCGGGTAACTGTTGTTGCGTCATGCTCTTTTTTTTTTTAATAAAATCGGTTTTACAGGAAGTGTGATTTTACAGAATAGGTTTTTTTGGAGTTATTTGGCATTTTTTCGAAAACCGTTACAGTGATTTTTCTTTAATCTTGGAATGTTTATCAATTATAACTATGTAGATTGATTGTAGGTTTGACTTATTATATTAAAAAAGTAAAAACAAAGAAATAATAATTACCAACTTTAACAAAAGTTTTTTTTGTTTTCCCTTTCATTTCTTTTTTTGTTTTTAACATATTTCGTGATTCATATTCTTGTATTTGAAACTTGGATCACCAATTTTTTTTAAAGTTTATTTACAAAATTAAATTTTATGTTTTAACTCACCAGTAAAATGTATTTCACTCAACACATCATACATCATTTTAACACAATAACAAAACGAGAATAACAAAGTACAAGTTAATACAATTTGTAAATAATGTGGTTTATGCATTGTCCTTTATCATTACTTACACTTTTTTATTTATTTTAATTGATATATATATATCTAATGATTATAGCTTTTATTAGTATGCTTGAAAAAATATCTAGTTATTTTTTCAAATTAACATCATATGATTAAAAATTAAAATTGAAATCATAATATAAAAAAATAATTACACAAGAATTTAAAAAAAAAAAAAAAAAAAAAAAAAAATTCAATTAAGTTTGTACAATCATTTGCTAAGACTACGAAATTATAGTTTTGTTCAATAATAATAATAATAAAAAAAAAATTAATGAAACTACCTCTCACCTTTCAACCAATTCATCGTGTACTTCAATTGGACCAGTATCCTGTACTGGTGGTAATTTTTCTGCCATATTAGATGATGTATCCGTTACTAGCATAATAATTTATTCTGGCGTTACTCCTTCCCTCTTTAGTGTATATACATAAATATTGTTAGCACCTGATTTTTGCCAATAGAAAGCCAAAAAAAAATTAATCTATTGATGTTACATTATGATGAATCATTTATTACATTTTTAACATATGAACACATAAAGGCAGTGAATTGCACAGATTTTTCTTCTCATAACCTAGAATTTTTTAAAAAATTCTCAAATTACATTTCTAAACGGCCAAAGTTGGGAACAGAAGCCCCCCATTTATATTTTTTTATTTATTCGTATCGGAATGATGAAAATTTCTTCAAAATATGTCACAATACACTATTCACTGCAAAAAAAAAAATTAATTATGTAAAAAAATCAAAAAACAAACATGCAGAAGTACGTTAAACCTTTAAACATTAAACTTAGTAAATGGCCGCCCACTTTGTAGAGTGTAGATTGTTGTAGGGGATTATTGCACTACGACCTGAAAGATCTATTGTGCATCCCGGAGCCTTCTCTCAGTGTACTGCCGGCCTCCAAGCAGTGTTCTCTAGCTACAGACAACATTGCTCATTACCGGACAGTAAGTTGTAGAGGTTCCTAGGAAGAGAAAAGCTGAAGGCAGCATTGTTGGACAGGAACCCAAGACCAGCGCGCTACCACTGAATTAATCCCTTCCTTTTCCCTATATCAGTTTGTAGAACCAGGAAATATTGACAATTATTATATTGAAGATAATATATTAAATATATATTTTTATCAAGGATTTAAATAATAACAATATTAGAAAGTTTTAAATAATTTTTACAATTTTTACAAAAAAAATCTGGTACGAAACACTCACACAACTTTCTCTTACTCCACTTCTCAAAATTATAATTGATAAATTTTATAGTTTGTGTACCAAATTTAATGAAATTCGTTGAAAACTAAAAAAACTGACCGGTAAAAGCGCACTTCCGGTTTACTAATTTTATTGAAACTCGGAATTTTGGCCATCTATTTATCCCTAATTAATTTTCTTTGAATGATAGAATTGCATAATCTAGTATGATGCAGTTTAGAGAAAAACATAACCCCACCCCTCCGCCAAAAGGGGTGATGAATTACCAGAGAAATGAATTTTCCCAGAGAAATGTTTTAAATAAAAGTTGTAGATCTTTATGTTTAGTTTAATAGGAAGCTTCAAGAAAATTTTCGGAACCATTTTTGAGAAAATTGCGAAAAAGTGAAAAAATCATTTAGTAAAGTGGTAAAGTAAACTCACTTCTGTTTATCCGATTTTTTCAAACTCGGAATTTTAACAACATATTCAATTCTAATTAACATTATTTAGATGGCAGAATTGTCTAATGAAGTGAAATAGCACTTTAGATGAAACCTAACCCCACCCCTCCCCGGTAACTGCCCTTAAATGAATTTTTCCAGAGAAATGTTTCAAATAAACGTTGTAG